>JALIZH010032944.1:795000-1092500 GCA_030522465.1 Rhipicephalus appendiculatus | reverse complement strand
CCCCTGCAACGCCCCCTCAAAGGTTGCCAAGGAACTGCACCACTGGTACACAAATTCTGGGGAAGCTTTCCATCGTGCCAAGCACGCGTAAGAAAGCCGTGCGAAAGTAGTTTCCGAAAAAAAAAAAGTATTTCGTTTGCCTGCTACGCATAGCTGTCCAGTCGATTCTTCGTAGCTTCCCTCGTGAAAGTCTGTTCAGCCGTTCCTCTTAGGGAACGGGAGAGATGCGGTTGGTAAAAATAAAAATGGGGATAAAGGCGTCGGAGCAGGCATGGAAGGGTTGCACCGGCTGTCCGAAAATCCCGGCAACGGTACAGGAAGCGACGGGGAAAGAAACGAGGGCGAACGGGAAAGAGGAAAATGAAAATGGGGAAGAATCGAGAGGGAAGGAATCGGTTCTGGAGGATAAGTAAAATAGGGGAAAAAAGGGGGGGCACTAGGGGAGGGATAAAAAGCGATGCACGGATACACTAGCGGGCCAGCGTTCGATGAAGCAACAAAGAGCCGGCGGGCGAGCGCTCATTAAAAGGACGAAAATGCGAGATAGACGAGAAACTAAAGGGGAAAAAAAGGGAAGAGTGCCACGTGGAAAGACGGCAGAGGGGAAAAAAAGGAAGTGACGGAAGGGAAGGAGGAGACGTTTTAAAAAATGCAGCGACGTCCTGCTTGCCTCTACGATGAGAAGATGGCGTCGATGCCGGCGCAGCAGAAGAGAACACGCGTACGAATAAAGAAAAAAAATGAGCAGGCATAAAAAATAACAAAGGGGAAAAAAGGGATGGGATTGCCGCGCATAAAAAAATTAGGCGACGCCCAAGAGGGACGCGGGCGTTGCGGGAGGCATAAAAGAAAGAGAGAACTTAAAAAACGGGAATGAGGGAAAATAAAGGAGAGACTAAATGGAGTGCGAGGGCTGGTTAAAAACGGGAGAGGAGGGTCGAAGAAGCCCGCACGTACTGGGCGAGAGGGATGAACGAAATTTAAAAGAAAAAGAGGGAGGGAGTTATACCTCCAGTTCGAACGCTTTTCTTCTCTCTAGTCGTGGTTGTGGGTGGGTGTTAGTCCTCCCTTTTTTGTGTGTTTTAGGGATTGTTTTTTTTGTATCGGGCGCCACTTCGGGTTTTTTGTCACGGGCTGCCCAAGGCAGCACTCGCTCGGCGTTCGTTCGGATGCTGGGCGTTATGCACCAGCCACGCGGTGCTTGGGTGAGAGCGAGGTTCGAGAGGAAGGGATAGAAAGGGGAGGTGAGGGATACAAAGGGAAAGGGCAAAATGAGGAAAGCCCGAAGACACAACATGGCCGGTTTGATGAGGCCCTTCGCCCCCGCACGCGCGCTCGCGCTCCCGTCGCCATCAGCGCTTTCTTCTTCTCTTACCCGGCCGCGGCTCTTTCTGCTTTTAATGCGTCCGCCATATTGCATCTTACGCGGCACCACCGCGACGCTTGGGGCGTCGTCCATCTCTTCGCGTACGTGGTCTCGCGAGGTGGGCGGAGTGGTGTGCCTGCCCGCGGGCTGTGAAGATATGCGAGAGTTGTTTCGGGGCTGTGTGCAGTTGGCGTGATGTGATCGATATAGGACTCAGCGAGTTAAGCTGAGGTGGTGTAGAACAAAAAAACGAAAAGGAGAAAAAGTGTGACGTGGACTGATAAATTTAGCGTTTGCTGCAATATTTAATTAGAGGGACGCCATTACTGTTATGCTGATAACGGACGTCAGAACTACGCTGAGGCCGTTGCTGAAGTCGCGTACGCAAGGTATACAACAAAGCTCGAGAATTAGCAAGACCCGCGCGTCTTTCGTTAGTCGTGTCCAGCCATGTTATGCTATTTGCTTATTGAATATCTTTTTGCGATGTGATAAATGCCACCTCGTGAAAGCACTACTTTCGCGAATATCCGCGCTGCACAGCCTATTGGATTTTTATTGAATGACGTGTTCAACACAGCCTGTCAACAGCATTCGTTGCTGTGGGTGAGGTACAGGTCGATTGGAGTAGTGGTATATTGCTCAGTGTTTTGGTAAGTCTCTGTCGCTTTCCTTGCAGGCTGGGGGTAATCTCGTCAGTTTCTCCAGCCGATCGAGGATATAGCTGCTTTCAACACCGAACGTCAAACTTTCAATCTCTAAAATTCTGTTGCAATTGAGCAACCCATATTGCGCTCAGATGCCACACACGATCCACCCAAGTCTTCTGCAGTGCCTTCTGCCCAGGCCTGTCTGAACAAAAACTAGTAGACTTTGAGAAATTCAGGCCCATTTACTGAAGTGTAGATTGATAGAGCATTGTAATATTGAATATGCAAGAGCACCTTCTGGGGGGCACATTTCCTTAAGATTTGACGCTACTTGAACGTCAACGCGACGTGATGTGTACAAAGAAAACGCACACGACTGACTATACTCCAAGGTTACACCTCATTGCACGTAATCTAACAAGGCTGAAGCCTAAGTAGGGCAGGATTCGTTTAAAGACGTCCGACTTTGCTGCGCTTCAGCCGCTGGTCTCCCTGCGCGACGCCAAACCTGAACGCGTACAGGCCTATATGGTGCTATTCAAGCCATCGCACTGTTCAGTGCCTTCACGGCTGAACGCTGTCATAGCAGGTCTATACAACAAAACCGACGGCTGAAATTACGTTGTGTGGCACCCGATGGAGTTGTGAGTAGTGTCTGGAAACCTTTGCAGGTGGCGTTAATATATCGGTACTTCTGTGCAGTCCGTTCTTTACCCTCTATGTGTAAAGTGTTTTATTTCATGCGAAAGTGTGTCATGTCACCTTTCCACGCAGACACATGTACCGGGGGGCATGTTTTTATGGCGACAACATGCGAAATAAATTGGAAGGTCTGACACGCCACAGAATGACCGCTGATTTTCATCGCAAGCGTCCAGCCGACGTCCCTCAGGCACCCATAGGCGTGCGTACCGGGTGAGGGGGGAGGAGGCCTTAATTATCTAAAAGGGGTCCCAATTCCGCCCGATACCTTTACTCAGTTGGACCTTTCACGTCATTTTATAATGCGCGTGGTTATGGCTACCCACGTTTTTTTCACGATCATGGCGACCAAGGAATTTACGTAAATGCCATAAATGGCACTTATCTAAATTATACGCGGCCACATACGAGTACATGTGCCTGTATATGTGGCTGCCGTTTACCATACGTGAGTGTAAACAGGGCCATATATGGCACGACTGGTTCATACATGGAGTCAAATACAGCCATATATGGCGCGGCTTGTCCATATAAGGAGTCAAATCCAGACATATATGGCACGGCCACACCATATATGACATCAGGTTAGTCCTTATATGCGGAGCTGTTACCATATATAGGATGAATGTATATATAGCGCCAGTTACTGACTTATATTACATTCAAAGAAGCTGCTTACACACCATATTTACCCTGAAAAGCCGGGGACCATTAGCAGGCCTTTGTGAGAAGCACATTATCACTTTATTTTCATTTTTTTTGCATCCGTTGCGGAGTATGGTTTTCTTTCGGACTCGACCAACAGGAAAGGGGGGGAGGGGGGGGCTCTAGAGTGATACTTGCCCCCCCCCCCCTCTCCCCTTATGGAAGGTCCTGCGCACGCCTATGTTGGCACCAACCGGCGTACTAAACAGAAATGACAGGTGGACTGTAAAAAGCTGCATGACTTGAGCTTCGGGCAGCAAGAAAGCCCTTGGTGATGTTGAGATGATTATACGCCTTGCTGATGGAACGTTCGGAAGCAATTCACTAATACTATAGGCCAACATATGAAGCGAGGGTTACTGGAATTAAGTCTGGGCGCATATAAAGGAAACAAAACGAAGTAGAATCGTGCATACATCCACTCCGTCTTCTTATCAACTGCGAATTGTTAACTATCATGAAGTAACCATTCCCACAATCCAGTTCTTATAACGATAACGGAGTGAAGGTAGGAGTGTCTATACACTCCCGCTATCAGCTTCCGGGGGAGAGTACAAGAGAGAACCGCAAGGAACATTTCACAAGCATCAAGCCTTCATTTCGAGGCTCATCTTACGCAAGGAATACCTTGACCGGCGCTAACGAGCAGCGGAGTGACAAAGCCAGAGTCGGCGTAAGCCCTATAGCTCTCCACACCGGCATGTTCCATGGTCGCTTCCGGTTTGAGGAGTTACATCCTGTCTACACTCGAGCGCGCTCACTTCCTCGGCAGCCCGCGGAAGTGCGTGGCGATGGCACCGTCAAAAGCGTGAAAGGAGTCTCGGTTCCTGCGTCCGCGGAGGAAGAGGGTGAAGAAGAAGATGAAAGGAAGTACCGTAAGGGGTTGTCGCGTCAGGCAAGGAGGAAGAAAGGGCACGACATGGGGCTTGCACGCGACCTTGACTCACTGACTGCTCCTTCGTCGTCGACGTCTTGAGGGGGGTAAGGGGTGACCCCCCCCTCCCCCCCTTTTCCCCCCTAACACCCTTGGCACATTTTCTTGCTACGGAGCGAAGCAAAGGCTGCAGCCCGGGTAGGGTGGATAGAACCGTAGCTCGAGTGTTGAACAGGGTGACGTGATATACCGGCCCATAACTCAGACATGAAGCAACCAGCGGGTAAAGGAAACTGGCGGTCGGTGAAAGGGGGGGGTTGAGGAAGCCGAGGGGATTCCCCCGCTTTCTCGAGAACGACGCAGAGCGAAAAAAATTGGAAGCGTCGACAAGGTTTGAGCGGATTGCCCGGCTAGAAATGAAATGAGATAGTCCGTATACCTTATAAATAGAGTTCACGTGGACAGCATAGCCTATAGTTGTATATGCCTGTCCGTTTGAATACGATGCAACTAAATAACAATATTACTGCGAATTCTATAGCATTTTTTCCCTATAGGCCTCTAACCGACCAATTAGAAACGAATCTAAAAATTCTGCCAAAGAAAAAAAATCTTAACACGATGCTATTGAACCGTTCCGTGATAGTGTACACGACACTCGGCACTTTATGCCATTTATAGTGTAACTGATGCTGGGGGGATTGCCAGTCGTGTCTACATTACTTGTTGCGGCTTTTACGTCCCACACTCACGATGTGATTATGAGGGACGCCGTTGTGGTGGGCTGCGGAACTTTCGACCACCTGGTGTTATGTTACGTGCACCTAAATCAGTACATGGGCCTGTAGCACTTCGCGCATCCGTCGAAATGCGGCCGCAGCGGCTGGGATTCGATCCAGGCGACCTTTGGGTCAACAGTCGAGCGTCATAACCGCAGACCACCGCGGGGGGGGGGGGGGGTGCAGACACCAGCTTCAGCTACCTCTCTTTATCGATGAGAGATCGTTGAAAAGGGATTGTCGCTCTGTAAGCTTCGACAGGACTCGGTTGTCTTCGTCAGGGCAGCAAGTGCGTTCCTCATACCCGTCTTCGACAGGACTCGGTTGTCTTCGTCAGGGCAGCAAGTGCGTTCCTCATACCCGTCTTCGACAGGACTCGGTTGTCTTCGTCAGGGCAGCAAGTGCGTTCCTCATACCCGTCTTCGACAGGACTCGGTTGTCTTCGTCAGGGCAGCAAGTGCGTTCCTCATACCCGTCTTCGACAGGACTCGGTTGTCTTCGTCAGGGCAGCAAGTGCGTTCCTCATACCCGTCTTCGACAGGACTCGGTTGTCTTCGTCAGGGCAGCAAGTGCGTTCCTCATACCCGTCTTCGACAGGACTCGGTTGTCTTCGTCAGGGCAGCAAGTGCGTTCCTCATACCCGTCTTCGACAGGACTCGGTTGTCTTCGTCAGGGCAGCAAGTGCGTTCCTCATACCCGTCTTCGACAGGACTCGGTTGTCTTCGTCAGGGCAGCAAGTGCGTTCCTCATACCCGTCTTCGACAGGACTCGGTTGTCTTCGTCAGGGCAGCAAGTGCGTTCCTCATACCCGTCTTCGACAGGACTCGGTTGTCTTCGTCAGGGCAGCAAGTGCGTTCCTCATACCCGTCTTCGACAGGACTCGGTTGTCTTCGTCAGGGCAGCAAGTGCGTTCCTCATACCCGTGTCACACGGGCGTTTGGAAGGCCATCCAACCGGTAGTCTATTGAGTCAATGGTCAAGCGCGGGCTGCTACACGGGACGTTTCGAAGGCGTTCGAGTCAACAGTCTATCGAGTCAACGGAGTACCCCACATCTCCATCGAAACTTCGATGACCATTGGGCGACGAAAGCGGCAACAGCGCCAACGTGCACTCTCGTTAACAGTGGGCTCGTACACACGATTAGAAAAAAAAAAGGAATTTATCCAGTATGCTTTAAAAGCAGTATTTGTGAGTGTTGCGAATTATTTAATTAATTATTTTTGCCACTTGAAATGTGGCGAACAGCCCATACTCTCGGCAACAGCAACGTGCTTGTTTTCATCACGCCGTCTCGCCGTGTGTCGCTTGCCACAGTTTCGCTGCTCAACAACTTAAAAGTTAAATATACATTCATAACTACGAATAAACAATTTATTGAAATAATTAAACAACATCAACCGACATATCTGAGTTTTTAAGTGAATTTATGTTATTTAACTTTAGGTGACCTGATTACGAAAATAAAGATCTGCAGCGCCACACAATTTATGCGAGAAACGCCTGAACCACTCAACGACCGTTCAAAACCGCCGTGTAGCAGCGTGACAACTCCTTCGAGTCGATAGAGTTGTGGCTTTTCGATGGCCATCGACTGGATGGCCTTTCAGAAGGGCACGTGTGACACAGATATTAGCAGCATTTTTATGTAAGCCGTGTTCCCAGTCGTAGAGTGCGCAACCTTTACATAAAAGGTGGCCCTCAATACGAGACGTGCTCGGGTCAAGTATGGCTATTGCCATATTGATAACTCGCACATGGAAGTAACGAACGCAGCTTCCTGACTTTACAACAACATGGTGACAACCATAGGCGTGCGCAGGGTTCCCCTTCAGGGGGGGGCAGGGGGGGGCGAAGGTTCATCGCAGCGCCCCCCCCCCTCCGTATTAAGTCAATGTAAGGGGCAGACTTTGCGCCCCCCTCTCTTAGGTGACTAGGGCGCGCGGCCGCCCCCTCTGCCCCCCCTCGTGCGCACGCCTATGGTGACAACGACGACGTAAATGCAACATGTAATTACCTTGCTGCGGGTAATGTGCTTCAATATCGCTGGCGTCTGTGCTAGAACAAGGACAGAACACGCGCGCGATGCTCTGACGAAATTCGCGCGAAGTCAGGCACCCAGGTAGATATACCACGCTTCTACAACATGGCGCCGGCTTTACCGCAATATAACGTGCTCGCAAGCCATCTATCTGTTGGGAGTATTTACAATTCGTCAGGCCATTTTGTTGTGCGACTCGTGGTTTCCAATGTGCTTCTGCAGCGATAAGCACACCGAGGTAAAGCGCGGCGTTTATATCGAACTAGAGTAAATCGATTCATCCTTTATAACGAATTATTTCCGAACACGGCAATGGTTTGACATCAATGCGCGAAAAAAATCTAACGGCTGCAGTGACCAAAAAAAATAATAATAATAATAGCCGAAAGACTTCATACATCGCAGTGCTGCATTCGTGAAACTTCGATGCCGCAGATGCCGAGAACGCGCCTGCGCAGGTTTTTTACCACCGCTGAAATCTCAGCAAGCGCCCTTCCCCGTTCTGGACACAACTTTTCTCACGTTCCACCAGGCCTGCTTGCCGTTAAGGAAGCCATAGCTTGTCGACTTTCACTTTCATTCGACGAGCAACAAGACAGCAGCCTCCATGAAGTCAGTGCCTATACCTCCTTTCAGCTAGAGCAGGGGTGAGTGCTTTGTGGGCTTGTTGTTCGATCGCAAACACATGTAAAGGCTGATTCACACCGGCGACTAGCACCGGTCGCGCGACCATTTGCGACTCGCGACCAAAAAAGCGACTGAAAGTGACCGATGTTCACACCGGCAGAGGCTGCATGCGAGCGACCGGAAGTCGCAAACCCAGAGAGTCACGTCCGGATTTTGTTATCAGCGAACCAAGGGAGCGCAAAAAAAAAAAAAAAAAAGCGATGAGCCCGGCTGTAAAAAAATGCTGACGTCACTTCTGGGCTTCGCTGATTGGTTCCAGCCGTCCTGCGACTGCAGTCGCGCGACTGAAAAGTCGCGCAGCGAGCGACTGAGCAAAAGCAGTCGCTTTGCGACCGAAGCGACTGTTTGCGACTGTTTGCGACCAGTCGCAAAGCGACTAACTTGGTCACGCGACCGGTGCTAGTCACCGGTGTGAACCAGCCTTAAAGGCCAACTCCGGCGATTTTTTGACCGTGTCAGGGTAATGGTGCTTTTATGTTCCTGAAACACTCTTGTCACGCGTCCGATAGCTGAAATGCTCAGCAAATTCGAAAATAATTTTTAATAAGCAAGAACGCGCAATACCGAAACCGAAACCCAACCGAGTGTAGTGTCTACGTATGACGTAGTAGTTTGCTACGAACCGGAAGTCGTACAAGGCATGCTGGTCCCGCCGGCGCGGAATATCACATGCTCCTCCACAGAGAACAGTAAATCGCGCGCCAAACCAGCGAAGCGCCGATCAAACACTGTCGCCTTGTGGCCAGCACAATATACGCTGTAGCGGCCAAAGTTAGCGAACCCATCGGCTGCGTCACTTCCGTCGACCGGCAAACCAACACGTAACACACGCAATGTTGCCAATAATTGTGGGAAGCCGGGTGAGCGTTTGCAGACAATCTTTAAAATTCATTTTCAAACAATCAGCGCATCTCTCAGGCTTGAAATTTGGCATAAATGACGGAAATGTGCAAAGGAACGAACCCAGCGAATTTCATTGAGATCCATTGACCTCGAAAAATCGCCGGAGTTGGCCTTTAACAGTGCGCAGAACTGGAAAAGGCGACGACTGATACAGAGTGTAAAGAGTGTTGCAATTCCAACTGTTTATTCCGCTGAAGATACAAGGTACTATACGCGTCAAATGAAACACGAACAGCGGCAAGCATTAGCAATGGTGTAGGGCGCGCCGTACATACGTCACCATGCATCATGCGCAGAACTGCCAAACCGGAGCGCTGCGTCCCTTCGCGTCTCGTTTGGCGCCGATAGTATACGAGGGGCCAGTGGGTAAGGAAAAGAAACAAAGCCACAATATTGTCACGGGTGAGAATAGCCGAAAGGAAGAAATAAATATATTCGCAAAATGTACACGAACTCCTTCAGCCAAGATGGCCTGAGCGGCAGCAACAACGTGAGCGCTACTTTTAATCGTCGTCTTCATCGCCTTGATGGAGCATTCCTTGTTGTTCATCATGGCTTGTAACAATATAGAATAATAAAATGCACAGAACGATATCGACAAGGTCTTGATCACAACTTTCTAAAAACCTTAGCTCATTGTTGGTCAATGCAAGCGCTCTTTACACTCTGTCTTTGTCGTCGTCTTTTCCTGTTCTGCGCACTGTTCCACGCGTAGAGACGGGAGTTTCGGTTGTTATTCTCACGTTACGGCGAAAGCGACGAAGTACAGCACCTGCGGATTCGGAAGTGGCGAGTGGACGCGAAACCGGAAAACACCGGAAGCGGCCATGACACGGGAGCGTAAGGAACGTCACCGAGGATATACGTGCACCTCAAGAGGTGAAGCGACCTCGTCAACCGACCGGCGCCTAGCTAAACAAGTAGCTAGCTACAAAAAAAAAAAAAAGTGCGGCGAAGGGCCTACGCGTATGCGTAAAATGCCAGCGCCTGACTCGAACCGGTAGCAGCTGATTACATATCCACGTCAGAGCCAAAAGGCGAGCGTCTTTTTTTTTTTTTTTTTCCGACGTGATCCTTCACCAACCATAAAAATGTGATCCCACGGTGTAAGAAACGATACAGCGCCGCAGGCGAGCAACGAGGGCGCGTATTATTAACCGGAAGTGCGTCAAAACGTTTCGTCCACGGCAATAAAAAGTTGGCGCGGCGGAGGAAGTCGCCACTTCCGCAAGGAAGAGAAGCCGGAGAGCGCCTTGAAATCAGCACACCCGCAAGTGTTGCACCCAGCGCGAATCTCGCTATATCGTATGAACTCAAAAAGAAAGAAAAAAAAAATAGCGAGAGAAACATACAAAGTCGGAACACCCAGACCAACCAACGGATTTCGCCTCCACCCTGAGTGACCTTGGCCCACTAAACTCAAGACATCGTTCCCTATTTTTTTTCTTTTCTTTTTTTTCTTGCGAGACGGTCTCATCGTTGCCGACATCGCTCGACCGACTTCCCCGTCCGGTGTCGGAGGAGGGAGGGGGGGGGGGGAGGGGTTCCAACACCGGAGAAATTTTACTTTCACCCCGTGCCAGTGGGAAATAAAAGCGACGTTGTGCGTCGAGTCACGTGGGTGGGACTCCGTAAGCGCGTTACTCTTCTACACGCATCTGGCGCATCTGGTGGTGGGCGAGCGGCGGGACCCGCAGAGAGGATCTTAGACGTAAAACTACCCTCACTCTCTTTCATATAGGTTTCCATCTCTCTCTCGAAGCTAGACTGCTACGCAAAGTGCTGGAGATCGGGAGAGGATATGGGGAGGATGGAGACCAGATGCCGCGCGATTTGTTGGCCTGCTCAAGAAGGGCGAGCCCGTAAACAAGGCGCTCCTTCTAGCAGAGCCTCTTCTGAAACCTCTCTCACTCTTTCTCTCTACTCGTCAAGCAGCTTCCGTGTGTAGAGACGCAAGGAGAGGAGGAGAGGCGAGCGCAACCTTCAAAGCCCAACGACCGCTCCCACCATTTGCTTGCGGCCCGTGGTGCGTAAACAAAAAATTCATAACTGCCTGCGCAGAAAGCGACCGAACGGCTGCCCCATCTTTTATGCTTGTTTCTTCTTTGTTTACTTCCTTTTTTAGGGTTGTTTACGGCGCGCCGGAAAGTGCGAGCTTGTAGGGACGGGAGCTCAGCTAAGCAACTTGTTTACTGCTTCTTCGTGTCAGAGATACGATCTTCGTGTATTTTATTTTATTTTTTATAAGCTCGTTTTTTTTTTCTTTCTTTGCAGGTTTTTTTCCTCACGAACACGGAGAAGCGGATTCCCACCGTCTTCATCCTGAAGTCAGCACAAGTAAAGAAAAAGATTTTAAAATCTTTTTCTTTACTTTAGAAAAAAAAAAGTACTTTGAGCGGGGTATAGATGAAAAAAACTCCGCAACCCAGGAAAGAAAAAAAAGAAAAAAAAGGGGATGCGAATTTTTTTTAGACCATGAAGAAACAAAAATAGCAGTGCTTCATTCTTCAAAACTTTTTTTTTTTAAGACGTCGCACAAGGCGCGGGCCTGTCTAAACCTCAGTGGCACTTTCACCCACCTTGCATTCATATCTCCTAGTTCCTTTTCACTTCTTTTTTTCGGTCTTCTTAGTGGCTTTTTTTTTCTATAGTAGCGTAAAAAAAGAACCGGGAGACCGACAGACGCGCACCTGAATCGCCTCACCCAGTAACCTTACGCCCCAATGCAGCGCCATTCATGGCAAATAAAGAAAAAAAAAAATAAGCGCTCGCACACCTCACTGCATCTGCATTTTTCGCAGGGAAACACACAACACACAAACAACCGACGCGCCACAAAGCAAATCACCCGGAACTCAGACGTCGCCCCATCATCACTGTCCCACTTTTTTTTTTTTTTTATTCAGGGGGTGCCGCGCACACAGTGCCGCGTCCCGACCCGAATTCACACGAGGCCGCACCAGCAGCTTCAGACGGGCTGAGGAGAGGAAAGGGGGGGGGGGGGGAGGGTATGTTTACAAAGCGTGGGAGACACCCCATGCGTTCCGAGCAAAACAACTACACAACAAACAAAAGTGTCTGGCCCCGGAAGGTCAACAACGCGCACAAAAGCACGTTCGGCAGCGCCACCACGCAACCATCACCGGCAACTCTCACTCCTTATTGTGAGGCGCACGGCGGCTGGTGTGACAGGTCCTCGCAGACTGCGCAGCCAACAACAATAACACCCTATCCCAGCCATCAGACAGATAAAAAAATCAACAAAAAAAACTGAGTCAGGGACAATGAATGGGGTAGGGTGGTACGTTCCGACGCATAAATAAGGAAGCCCGCATCACAGGGGGGGAGGGGGGGGGGGGACCAGGTCACGGGCAACTGTGGGGTGGCGGCGGTGGGGAAAGTTCTAACCCTAAATATCAACAATCAACATGGCCGCTTTCCCGCCCCACTCCCCTCTCTAGCGCCGCATTCCCCCGGCCTTTTATTCCGCACCGGCAAGCAGCTTACCTGTCACTAAGACCAGCGTTCTCTTTCGCTTCTTCTTTGATTTACTGTTCAGTCTCAGCAGATCGGGCTAATGTTACGGCCAGTAGACGATAGGGTGAAAGAAAAAAAAAAAGGGGGATCAAAATGAGCCTGCATTTACATTCAGCGCGGGTGGTGGTGTTGTTGTCCGTGCGAGCGATACGCCGGCTCCCGGGTGGGCTGTGTTTTCGAGACGCGTGATTTGCATGTTTTGTTTGTTCGGAGAGCACGCACGCGCGCGCGCGCCTCTTAACCCTTCATTAATTGGGACGCGAGCGAGCGGGGTGTCGGGTTCACGTGCACGCGTTGCAGTGAAGGGGGTGTGCGTGCTTGTTATCGCGTTGTTTGTTTGTTTATTGTTGTCGCTTCTTGCATTATCTTTCACTTCGCGAAATGTGAGGGGGGGTTGCTTGTTTGGGGTCAATCTCGATGAGCCACTATAGGAGGCGACACCTGTAATTAGGAGCCGAGTGGGGCGGGCTGCCACTTTTACGCCCATTTTCGGCGGGTTATTTAACTAATTGGGCGGGAAAAGCGGGCTCGTGTCGACGACGATACGCTTGATGGAGAAAAAGGGGTTTGAGGGAAGCAAGCCGTTCTGCTGAACGTGTTTTAATGGGCCATCAGCAAATTAAGTAGCTGAGTGAAATGTTTTGGCCGTGCATTGTGACCGGTGAGTGGGTTTTGCTGCAAATATTACGCTTCGTATAAAAAGTATAGCAGATTTCTGTTCCTATATGTCATGGCGAGGCCTGGTCCACCTCTGTTTTTGACCCGATAACATTTGGTAGTCGTTTGCATGAAATGCATGAACTGCATTGCATTACTGCATTTATTGAAGAAAAAAAAAACAGCATTGCACGCTAAATGAATGAACTTATTTCAGAATAAATTTTACAAGTAAACGTAAATGGAAAAGAAAGAAGGAAAACTAACAGAAACTTAATAGCTAATGTGCGACATCTAAAAAGCGTCGACATGCAGCTGTTGTTTTTAGACCCTCTATATCAAAGTGCTGCTAACAGTCATGGGTGTAACGTATAAATGCTCCGTAACATGAAATAACCTGTAACAATCGTTTTGCATGTTATTATTAAAGTGCAGACCCACCACAAAAGTGTAGGATATAAAATTCAAAAAAAAAAAAAAACACTGGTAAACAGCGTCCCAAGTGTCCTAAAATTACGAGTTCGGGGTAGCATATGAAAAGCGAAGCTTTACAAATCAGATCTGAAGGCTAGGTTGTATTGGCTTCTTTCAGTCACTGTGGTCTGCGAAGTTTCAGGGCAATTTCATTAAAAGATAGCATTTCCCTAGACACCAGCGCTATTCGCAAATAAGGGAAATTGCTGCATTACACAAGAAGCGATTTAGTTATCCAAGCTCCCACTCCGTCGAAGTAATTACTTTGACGCATAAATAATACATTCGCTTTGCATGTGTCGGCTACCTTAAGTAAAGGGATCTTCAAGAAAAAAAAATATGAGACTAAAAGAAACATGCGCAGTAGGCGAAACAGCGCTTTTATACACGGTGCGGTGTCCGCAAAAAAATTTTAGAAGTGTCTTACGCCGCATCTGATGCTTAAAATGACAAAACACTCATAGTAAACCACATAGCCCGTCGTCGTTGGTACTAGCTTACAAATAGGTACGAGTAGCGTAAAAGAATAGTACTAGCGTACAAGTAATAGTTAGCTTACAAGTACGTGCAAGTGTGTACAAGGTTGGTGCCATCGTACAACTGCGTACAAGCGTACAGCATCACGTACTATATGTATAATGTGAGTAAAAAAAGCAGTTAAAGGCTGCCCATAATTGACGCCAGGAAGTTGATAAGGACAGCTAAGATCAAGTGGATTGTTGTGAAGTTGAGCAACGTACGAAGAGAAGGTTCATTAATAATAATTAATAACTTATGCTATTTTACGCGCCAAAACCACGATATAATTATGAGACACACCGTCGTGACGGGCTTCGGCTTAATTTTGACATCAGGAATTGTTTCTTATATCTAGGTACATGGGTGTACCTCGCACTAAGCCGCCGTCGAAATGCAATCAACCATGGCCGGGAGTCGAACCCGCGCCCTGCACGGAAGGCTCAGCTTCAGCTAAACCCCTTTATTCCTCCTCCCCCCTTTCACTTCTGTCATGTGGATGCAACCCTCCTACAATATGTCGTAGTAAGGATTCCTTCACGAGTTGAATGAAACACTCTTTCGTGCCCGCAAATGCCCCGCGAACCGAATTCAAGGTGAAGACTTCAACTTCACGATAAAGGAGTTCTGAAAGAAAAAAGAAAAGAGAAATAGAATGCACCACTTTTATTCTACTTTAGCATTCGTCATGACCCCGCACCGGCCCTACTATCTGCTTTACTTTTCGTACATAATTCTGTTTCTCGCACCCGAGATAAGTCCCCTGTGAGATCGCCAAAAAAAGGGTCCTCAAGAAGGTCTTTTCCAGGAACTGCGCGAAACAAACCTTGAACTAGACAAGTAAATATGTACAAGAAAAAAAAAAAAAAGAAGAAGAAGAACGGTGATGGAACAGTGGGATGCCGCGTATACAGCCGTTGGAGGAGGCGGCTGCTTGCATCTGCGTGCAAGACCGTATTCACGCGCGCATTCACACATGCACACGCGAGAAAGAGGGAAAGAAGGAAAAAAGGAAGTTGCGCGAGCGTGGATTGAGAAGAAAAGAAAGGGAAATGGGGGGCAATTTTTAAGCCCCGCCAGCGAAAACCCCCGCGCTGTCGTGTGTAGCCTACGCGCGTGTACTTGCGCTCGAAGCCCGGGTCTGCTGCTATGCGTTTAGCTCCAAGGAGAGGCAGCATGGGAGGAAGTTGCCGGCATCTCACTTCCGGCCCGCGAGAGAATTCGATACGCATTTCAAGGTTACGAGGTGCGTACACGACGGCATTCTCCGACGACGGTTGTAAGTTCCCCCCTATACTTGCCCGACCCGTGCCCCCCCTCTCCGTGGCTCTCAGCTCACCCTTTATACTACTACTACCACACACTACATAGCGCGTATAGAGGTACGGCATTCTCCCCTCCGTTTACGCACTTTCTCGCGCAATCTACGCGTACAATCGGGTACTCTTTCCCTCTCCTCATCACCCCCCCCCCCTCAACCCCCCTCTCCGTATACTCCACGTATTTTTATTGAAGTTTAATTCCAGCTCCTTGCATCTGGGCTCTTCTGACGCCGAATCGCGCCTGTCTTGCTCTCGCTTTTTTTCTTTTATATTTGTTCGTTTCGTTCCTTCCAGCTTTTACGAGAAGTCACGTGTGCGTCACCCCCCCTCACCCCCCCCCCCCCCCGCACGCACACACTCAGGGAGTCACGTTTTCTGGCGAGTCAGCTGTCTTCCGCTTTTAACTTCGCAAGGCGGCCTCCGCTGCTTATCGTCTTCATTGTGCCCGTCTTGTTCTTCTATATATGGGTGTTTTTTTTTTCTTGTTCTGACTTGGCTTACTCACGGCGTAGTACTACGCACGTATCTCATCGTAAAGGGACGAGGTTTTCCTCCCATTCACGTGTTTCATTCATGAGAATACGCACGCTGCCTTGAGAGTGAGGAGACCATGCTGGGTGCTGCGCCGGCAAAGTATAGACCTCGTTCTCATTGAGTCAAATGAACAACCACAGCAAAATTCATTGACTGTTTTTTTTCATTCCCTTGTCCCGGTTAACTTTAAGGAACCCTTTTTGACACCTCTGACCACCAATGACAATTCTTGGAGGACCCAGCTCTCTTTTTGAGATTAATCACTCGAAGCGTATGGTAACAGAGAGATGAGCTAGTTGATGAGTATTCATTTTAACAGACTGGGCGTGGAAGCCCAGACACGAGAAAAAAATCACGCCATATCCACGAAGTGAATGATGATGAGTGGGCGAAGCTCGATCGTTTTCATCCATGGCAGAAAGAGAATGTGTGGTCTGGAACGCGCTTATACTTCATGGTCATCAGCGTCATCGTCATCGTTATCACGTGTAGTGGGTACATTCCACTATACCGGAACGCGCTTATACTTCATCGCTATCACGTGTAGTGGGTACATTCCACTATACTGCGTCATCGTCATCTTTATCACGTGGAGTGGGTACATTCCACTATACGTGGCTACCTACTACTACTACTACTACTACTACTACTACTACTACTACTACTACTACTACTACAGAGGAGGGACAGACCCACACCCTCAGGAGCTTCGCCCCTAAAAAGTCAAGACACCACAAGCGCCGTTAGTTAGTCGTACTTGTGGTGTCTTGACTTTTTTTGTTGTGTCCGTGTTTGCACGCCCTGTCCTTTTAGAATGAACAAAAAAGGTCATGTTGTTCGTGGTAACTACGGCACTTTTTCCGCGCTCCGATTACGGTGAAACAAGCGCAAGGCTGAGCAACGCGATATAGCGCCATGCTCGCGACTGTCCAGTATTCGAGCTGACGAGATCGTAGTCGCGATGACAAAGTAAAAGAAAAAAAAAACTGCTAATCCATCCAGATGATCCTGTATGCACTGGTAACAGGATACGATAATGTAATATCGGGAATTTTGCGTCCCAGAACCATGATGTGATTATGAGGGACGCCTTTGTGAAGGGTTGCACGTATAATTTCGACCATCTGGACTTCTTTAACGTGCACCGATATCGCACAGTGCACGGGCCTCTAACATTTCACCCCCATCGAAATGCGACCGCCGTGGCCGGGATCGAACCCGCGACCTTCGGTTCAGCAGCCGAGCGCCATAAGCACCGCTACGCCGACGCGGACCGCCATTACAATCCAACAATATACGTTCTTGAAGAATTGCCGCGTAAAACGAATTGAATAATTCTCACCGTGTCACACTGCAACGAATACACTTTTATAGCGTACATCGGATACAACGAATCTATGCTCGCGACAGACGCGATTTCGTTAGAACGAGGTTCTACTCAATGCCGAGACCATTGGCCGCTGCGCTGCTGGAAACGTGAGCCTGGCCGCAATCTCCACGTATGCCACCGACGTCAAAGCGATACCCCTATACGGCCGCGAGCCAACGGCGTCGGTGACAGCCGAAGAAGGGATTCGGTGACAGCTCCTGTGTCTCTCGTCGCCTAGTGTGCCGTCTTTGTCAATCACCAGCGTTATTCCATTGTCTAGCGCGTCTCCGGTGGTCGCAACAGTGTCAACTTAAGGGAACGGAGCCCGCGGAAAGGAGAGACGACAGTGTGCGCGTGAGTATACATACGTACTATATACACTGTATCGCCACCGACATTCCACGACTACATTTTCTCCTGCGTTACAGCGACAAGTCATGCTTGAATCTCGGCGTTGCTGCGTGGCATAGTATGGAGGCGTGTCTCGTGTCTTCGCTCGCAACAACTCTTACCCCCCCCCCCCTTGTTTAACGTTTATACAACGTAGAAGCAAACACTGACGCAATATCTGATAAGCGATGGAGCGTCTATGAGTTTCAACAGCGAGAAGCAGGTGAGAAAGGTGTGTAGGTGAGTATGAAAGAAAGTCGTTAAGCCTCCGTAGCGTGGCCAATTCGAAATGTAATCTTTAGTTCGCTTTCTCACTAACTGCAGCTAGTACTTGAGTGTAGAATGTACAGGTACTGCCAGGTTTACGTGTTGCCTAATGCTGGCATCCCCATTGAACCGCCAGTTAGCTTAACTGAGGCCATAAGAGCACGTCATTTCACAAGGCACCATAGATACCTTGAGCTATAATACGCGTGAGTGTACAGTTAAATGTACGACATGACAAAATGAGAGAGATATATAAAAAAGAAAGGCAGGGTATTAGCAACCGGTTTTCTACCCTGTACAAGGGTGGCTAAATAGGGATCTGAAAGCGACCCGAGAGAGAAATAAAATGAAGAAAACAAGAAAGAAAACGGATACACAGCGATGGTGTTCCAATAGAGTCGTTCAGACGTGCCGGTAGAGCGCAGAAAGCGCTGTATAGCACTTGCACAGATATCTTCTGCGACTTGACCCGACGTTAAGTCCTGTCGACGCCGAAGTATTCCTTTCTTACGACTGAGGTTGGTCGTTAAACTTTTTCAGCACGTTGCGGAGGAATTGTCTCTGTGTGCTGTATACTGTGGGCAGTCGCACAGACTACAGCGTCCAATAATTTCTTCACTGCCGCGGTAGTCACAGGCTGGGGCCTTTCACAGTCTTGTGTGCATTTGTGCTCACAAAGAATAATTCGAAAGATACATTTACGCTTGAAGACTCGAAGCGGAACATCTAAGCATGCGCTGGTTTGAGATATTTGTGTACGATCCCGGTTGTCCCGTAGCGTTCACAGAAATCAGTGCACATCTGCTCTAAGCAGCAGCTGCTTTACAAGCCGCACTTTGCTGTCAAAGCAAAAAGGGCATCTTTTTTTTTTAATTTTTAGTATGGACAAATCCGATGTTTCCGCGGCTAACAAAGCGCCAAAGTAACTCGCTCGTGCGGTAAAGCCCCCTCGTGGCCCCAGCAGATGTGTCATCTCTCCATAAGCTTGTATACAGCGGAGATGAGAAATCGTTCGTCGCCTCCATATGTATTCCTCAGTGTCCTCGAAGAACAGTTATGCGTTGCCTCGGACGAGACAGGCAGACACCTTCGAAGACGTTAATCGACGTCGGCAACGTCTCTCTGAGGCGCGAGAGAAGTAAAAAACAGTAAACAAAGACCAGCTTCGCGACCGCAAGTATACACGATGCGTCGGTAGAGGGCGCGCCGCACGCACGCTTTACGCACGCACGCACGCACGCACGCACGCACGCACGCACGCACGCACGCACGCAGGGACACGTTCAAATCGGCATTGGGGCGGCAAATCTCTGCCCGACCAGATCGAAAAACTACGACGCGCATGCACGGGCGGACACTTTCTTAAGAGAAAGCGCCTCGCGCCGCCGATGATAAATAATGCTTCACTTCTGCAGGTTCGAAGACGAAATTTAATTTCACGACGAATAAAAAAAAAAGAGAGAGAGAGAGAGAAACGAAGGAACACAGTTCGGCGAAAGCTTAACCCGTCGTATGTAGCGGGATAGTGAAGAATAAGAGAAAAGGGAGGGGACACGCTCGAAGACCCGTCGCCCGTTCGGTTCTGTTACGGGCAAAAATTTTTCGTTGCGCGCGTGAAAAAAAAAAAAAAAGAGTGAGCGAAACCGGCATCATTAATCAAGCGCGCTGAATTCTCAGTCTGCCGGCAGGCAGGCAAGCTTCTTCTTCGCTCTCAACCTTCCCTCGTTCTCGGGCTTCGTATACTCAGAAAATAATTAACGGCTTTCTCTTCCTCCTAAGGAGGAGGAGACGCATGTTTCAAAATTATAAGCAAAAAACAATGCCCCACGCTGCAAGCGCAATCAGGACCCGCGCGGACCAACGGACACGAATGTATACATAGTGTAGAGGTGTATATACATGCGTCCATCGAATCTTGTACGTGTCATGCCCCGATGGACGCGCGGCTGGTTCGGTTCGTTTCAGCGTTCACCGCTAATTTTGCGCACCGCGGCGCATAATGCTGCGCGGGCCTGCTTCGACTGTTCGTTCGGCTGGCTTAGCCAGTGGTGCTTTGCTGTTCTTTATTTCATTTCTTTTTTTTTTCCTTTCTGGGAAACAAAATGAGCGCCATTTGGCAACCGAGAGTGTCTGTGAAGACCCGCGAAGCAACGTGCAAGTCGTTCACTGGAAATGTTTCCAACTTCGAGGGTTCGTATTCACGAAAACGAGTCTTCCGCTATTGAGGTGTTCGTACATTAGAGAAGACACCGGCCGACCATCAACGTGAACAAACGATCAGCGATGGCAATTGCCCAGTTAAAAGGAAAACTTGCAAGATAAGTGTTTTGCGGATTACTGGTACACTGAACAATAGAATTCAGAAAGTGCCGATGAAAAAAATTAAGGCAGCTTCGCACTAGTGGTGCCAAACCTGAAGGAAGTGCGGAGCTTTGGCAGCATTGTTGGCTTGTCTTCGGCTTTTTTTTGTTTCTTTCCGTCCTCTCTTCCTTTCTTTTCTCGCTTTTGCAGTATTTTCTTTTTTTTCTCTCTTTAATTCTATTTATTTCTATTTTTCTTTCTATTTTCTTCCTTTACTTTCTCCTTCTATTCCTCGCTTGCTTCGTTTTTTTTTCTTTTTTTTTTCTAAATTGATACTTGGTTTTCGCATGTGTTACGCCAAGCGACGACATCATACAACAAAATACGACCGCCCGGGCCCCTAGTGCTCCGCACTTAAAAAAAAAAGACAAAAAAAAAAGCTAGGTTTTATGAGAAACGACAGAATAGACGCACAATGCTCGCAAACCACTAAAAGACTGGTACGGAGTTTGGCTTTCTGCAAGACGCCAGAGAGCCAGAAGAGGTCGCCTCTGCACCTTTCTTTTTTTTTTTTCATTTATATATTGTTCTAACGCATGCAAATATGTCATTCATCATCATCATCATCATCAGCCTGTCTACGCCCACTGCAGGGCACAGGCCTCTCCCACGTTTCGCCAATCAACCCGGTCCTGTGCTTTCTGCTGCCACGTTATACCTGCAAACTTCTTAATCTCATCTACCCACCTAATTTTCTGTTTCCCCCTCACGCGTTTGCCATCTCTTGGAATCCAGCCAGTTACCATTAATGACCAGCGGTTATCCTGCCGACGTGCTACGTGCCCTCCCGGCCCATATCTATTTCTTCTTCTTGATTTCAACTATGATATCCTTAACCCCCGTTTGTTCCCTGACCCACTCTGCTCTCTTCCTGTCTCTTAAGGTTACACCTATCATTTTCCTTTCCATCGCTCGCTGCGTCGTCCTCAGTTTAAGTTGAACCCTCTTTGTAAGTCTCCAGGTTTCTGCTCCGTAGTCATTCAAGCGGACCGAAATTCAACAGAATGCTCAAGCGGCAAATCGATGTGGTCGTAAGCGGCAGGGTTTTTTTCGCATTAGTCTGCGTAAGGCCAAGGAGATTAGAGCATGCGGCTAGGGTTTGCCTCTTTCCGAGAAAAACTAACATTTGCATTTACAACTCTTGAGTTACCCGTGAGGCTAATAAACACATCACACTACTCTCGTGTTGCGATGTGCAGGGAGCTCAATGGGATCTTGCAGTGTATAGCAGTACATATACGACAAAGAGAGGCTTAGCTTGATTCTTTCTTTCTTTCTTTCTTTCTTTCTTTCTTTCTTTCTTTCTTTCTTTCTTTCTTTCTTTCTTTCTTTCTTTCTTTCTTTCTTTCTTTCTTTCTTTCTTTCTTTCTTTCTTTCTTTCTTTCCTGCTTTCTTTCTTTCTTTCTTTCTTTCTTTCTTTCTTTCTTTCTTTCTTTCTTTCTTTCTTTCTTTCTTTCTTTCTTTCTTTCTTTCTTTTTTTCTTCCTTTCTTTTTTTTGGGAACAACATGCTGCAGTGAGCTGTTGCTTCTCAATCTTTTTGTTGTTGTTGTTGTTGACGTGCGGCTTCTCCACAACGTTCTCAGATAATATTCGGGTTTCCTGACAACTCAGGTAAAAGTTCTTTCTCAAACAAAACTTACACGCAAGCAATGCCTATACCTCAACGTTTTTTCCGCGAGAAACTATACAACGAGCGAAAATGCAGGAGCCTGACATATATCATCAGCAGGTCACGTGAGCGAACCCTAAAGTGCGCGCGAACTCATGTTAACACGGTGTTAACTCATGTTAACAACTCATGTTAACACGGTGGACGTCAAAATACGGACAAAAGAGAGAACTCGCGAGAGAAAATAATTAATTGTCCCGACTTACCTCTTGTGTCCCTGTTTTGCACGCCCAACATCTTTTAGCACGAATTCCCACCAACTACGTCAACCTTCTGTCATTACAAGAAACAAACGTTCACATTTGGGTCATGTCGGACAGTGCTTCCGTGACTTTCTCTTATCTACAAAGTTATTTTTTTCCCCCTCTATCAACATGTAATTACGCGTGAACACAGCGTTTACGAGAGTGCGATAACGTAAAGGTCTGCGACTGTAAACGAATCCCGAAAAGGAACCGCGTTTTCCAACTGCGCCGGCGTCATCCATCTATAATTTCAATTAGCGGCACACTAAGGGCCGATCGCGAGCCGGACTCGGAAACCTAAGCTTACGGCAAAAAAGGCCGGCACAAGTGAAAGACAGAAAAAAAAAAGAAAAAAAGAAAATTGCACGCAACGAGAGAGAGAGAGAGATAGTGGCAACGCGCGTGAGAGCGAGTCGTGAAAACTTATTAACGAGGCCAAAGCTCGCCGACAAGCAGCGCGCTTTCCGTTTCAGCCAGCGGAGCAGCTGGCGTAGCGGCGAAGGCGGTGGCGGCATCGGCGTCAACTGAACGGTCGGCGCAGGCATCAACAAAAGGAACAAGCGACGCCGCGGTGCGGCCGAGTCTCCACTAGAAACAGCTGCCCCTGAATGCTTAATGCGCGGTGTCCTCTCTACGCTGTACACATTCGCCTGCGCTATAGATCTGTATTGAACAGTTAACGATTTCTTTTTTGAAAAATCTCGTATTAACTCGCGTTCATACTTGAAGAACGCGAGAAACGGAACCACAACGCGTGTTGGTGTACGGGGTGTACAAGAATGTGCAGCATCCTTCCTACATTGAGATAAGATGAACGAAAGCGTAGCCGCTAAATCACCAACGTGTAGTGGACGCTAACAGGCATGGTACCAAACCGACTCAACTCGATACCATTTTTAGGACTCTTATAGACCATGGCCATGTGCGTCTATGGCACAGGAGAAAACGAAGGCATTGCTGACTTGTATATTAAGTCGACAGGTCTCTGCGACCGCTTGACGATAGATGCACACACTCGGGGAACCAAGTGTGCGCGTGATTGTGTCCCATGTCACTCTTTTCTTCTGTCGCTCTTTTCGCTCAGTTATCCATTCTCCCAGAGCAGGGTAGCAAATCAGATGCCCCTCTCTGCCTTTGCTTCTATCTATCTATCTATCTATCTATCTATCTATCTATCTATCTATCTATCTATCTATCTATCTATCTATCTATCTATCTATCTATCTATCTATCTATCTATCTATCTATCTATCTATCTATCTATCTATCTATCTATCTATCTATCTATCTATCTATCTATCTATCTATCTATCTATCTATCTATCTATCTATCTATCTATCTATCTATCTATCTATCTATCTATCTATCTATCTATCTATCTATCTATCTATCTATCTATCTATCTATCTGTCTGTCTGTCTGTCTGTCTGTCTGTCTGTCTGTCTGTCTGTCTGTCTGTCTGTCTGTCTGTCACTGGCACTCTCATAAACAAGCCCTACACTCTTAATCATGTACCGCGTAAAGTTCTAGATATCTATCTAGATATAGCTAGGAAACCGGACATTTTTTCGTCTAGTTTCCTAGATATAGCCAGCATTTAACCAGGACCTTGATTAAGAGTGTACAGGCTAACCTACATGTCTGCAACAACCTGTATGGAAGCACGCGCACATGGCAACAGAGAACCGATACACTGATTCATCTAAAAAAGGTTAAAAAAAATTGTGTAGACGTGTTTGTGCGCCTGACTACCATTAGCCATAGAGAGCGTGCGACAGGATGACACGTACACCAATGGCAATAACAAAAGGTGGCACAGGAGATGCCGCATCCAGACAGGTAGTAGTATAGTTTGATCAGCGGTGTCTGCGCGTGCGGGACGTGTGCTCTCGTCACTCTAGGGTATACCGGGCAAATAAAAAGCGGGACAGCGTCAAGTCTCGCTTTACACAGAAGGCCATCGCTGGGGCATGCAAAACACAGGGCGTATATTATAGTTGTCACAGACGGCGTAGCGCATCTGTGTGCCCGCCGTCGCGTCTCCGAAGCCCGCTATATGATATGCACGGCAAACAAGGCATCCGTATAGTTAAGTGAACGAGCGAGAGTTGGCCCAAAGACGATCGCCTATGACGCATGCAGTTAGAAGGAATCGAGAGTCGTATGCCTTCGTGATCGATACCTAGCTGTTGGCAACTCGCGCCGCAATGTCTGAGAAGCTTCGCGGTTGTCTGAGATCATTCTGTTTAGATTATACACGCAGGACGTGAACAGTTTAGCTTATTCGGGAGCGTACGCGAGCACCAGCGATAAAGCTCGAATGTTCGATGCTGATTGTGTTCGATGCCGAATGTTCGATGCCGACGCGCCTTACCGCAGATTCAGATTATCGACGGCCGAAGCTCTGTTCGCCGCTGTCAGCGTACAGCGTGTATTGCTCAGCGTGACTTGTCGTTTCCCGGGTGCCAGTTCGCCCAAGTAAAAATTTTCGTCTTGAGCCAGCCGTCTGTTGCCTGCTTCAACGTCACGACCACGTGACAATACACCTGACGGCGAAATCACTGCCTTTCTACCTTTACAAAGTTTTTCCTAGGTGTCAGTGCATACGCCGATAAGTTCAAAAGATCTCTGTCTGCTAAAACACAGCAACGAATCAATGTCTGTATTTTGCGTGCTAAAATCCTGACTTGATTATGAAGCATGCCGTATAGAGAGGGGCTCACGTTTAACTTTAAGGTTTCAATATTTAAGTTCACGGCTGTTCTTTCTTGTTTTTTTTTTTCGCATTTCGCCCCAACTGAAACGTGAACCCTGCTGACCGGAACTCCCGTCCTTCCAGCATATCAGTGCAACACTTTAATCGCAGAAATACCAAGGAGGATAAATCTACATCCATAAATTCAAGTCCTCTAGGTTATTAAATTCTCTACAGACATATTCCATAGATTAATCAATGAACAGATTGAGAATTACGACCCTTACACTAATTTCAGACTTGCGTGAAATTTATACGATGAGCACGACAAAACACGCGGTCTATATAGACATTCCAGGGACGTATTACATTATGACTGTACCTACAACTTCACGTATAGTATTTATGTCCAAATATTTTATTGTGCCCAACAGAGTGCCTTTGTTTATTATTGCATTACTGGAAAATGTAATACGCCGTAGAATATCAAGACAGTGAAAAGAACTACCGTACTTACTCAAATGTAGCGCTTCTTTTTTTTTTTCAGATTTCTGCTACCTAAAGTCGACCCTTCGCGTTACACCTGCCACGGTAGTATAGTGGTTGTGGTGCTCGACTGCTGACCCGCAGGTCGCGGGATCGAATCCCGGCGTCGGCGGCTGCATTTGTGATGGGGGGCGAGAAAATGCCAGAGGCCCGTGTATATAGATTTAGGCGCGTGTTAAAGAACCCCAGGTGGTCGAAATTTCCGGAGGCGTCTCCACTGCGGCGTCTCTCATAATTATATCGTGGTTTTGGGACGTTAAACCCCAAAGAATAAAAAAAAAAAACATGACCCTTGCGTTACAATCGAATACCGAAATAAATATATTTTTCTTCTTGGACGCAATGAAAAGTGACCTCTTTAGATGCACTTGCGGTCGCGTTACAGTCGACTTACTAGGGCGGAGGAAGTCGTGCTTAGGAGGCTTCGGGCAGGGGTGGCCCTTACACCGGCTCTTATCTCAACGTGGAACTGGTCGCATTTACCAGTGGGTGATACATGCCCGTACTGTTACTGTTCCCGGTGATGCAAGCAGATGCATACCATCTGATATGGACGTGCCAAGGGTTACAGTCGGAACGCTCCCGTCATCTCCTGCAAGCCGGCCTTCGCTACAGTGACACAAACAGTTATGACCGATGGATACATGACAACACATTCCACAAGACACTGCTTCACTTCATACACAACACCGGCCTAACGGCGCACATTTAATACAGATATACACAACAAATATTATGCCTTAAGGGCAAGTCTATGTCGCAAATAAAAAAAAAATACCGTAAGTCTAAAGGAAGTCTACATATACTGTCGATATAATGTCTAAATATTATTAAAGACGATAGTCTTTCGCGGGATACTTCAACGCAAAAATTTTGGTCTGTTTGTCTGTCTGTCTGTCTGTCGGTAACTCGATTCAGTTACTCGGCGAAAGTTTAACTTCTTTCTGAACGCCCAGCCATCTTGAACTGGTGTTCGCGTTCATATTTGTGAACATATTCGATCAAAAAAGCAAATACTACGCATTCCTGAGGTGCAACATTAATATGTAAGTGTCAGGACGTGTGTTCTTTATTAGAAAATACATAGGTACGCAATTCTAAAGACCCTAGTGTTTTTTAGGCTGTCTCAGGCAAGGCAAAACATAGTAGTACGGCCGGCACAAGACTATCGTCTTTCGACGACATTTGCAGCGAAGCACGCAGATACGCGGCCAATTTTTTCTAAGGGAACAAAGAATCCAGGCCAGGAAAGAAAACGCCAGTCTAAGTTTTATTTATCAAGGAAAGTATTTAGCAGCGCGCGCACGGCGCAGGTGAGAAAGAAAGGCGAAACGAGACGGAACAGAAAATTGATTTTTTTGCCCCCCCTCACCGCCTCTGCCCAACGCGCACAATACACCTTAACTCAACCCCAAGTACGACCACCCACGCGACACACACAAACACGCGTTCGCACGCAATCCCTACCGAATAAAAGAACAAAGAAATGAAGAGTCGTTCACTCGTGCAATCGTTCTCGCTCTCTTTGGAATAGACCTCTGCCCTGGCCCGACTCTTCGATATACACAGTTCGTGCCCGGGTTGGAAGCGAGGTCCTGCGTGTTATACGTGCAAAATTCTAACTGGCGCGTGTATTTCTTGCATCGCAAAAGCTTACGTCACTCCCCCATCCCTCCGAACGTATGTTCGCGAGAAGCTTTTATTTTTTTTTCCCCCTTGTTATTACTTCTTCGAATATCGTATACATGCATGCAAGTCGACTCGTGCCACGACTGAGAACTTTTTTTATTTTTTTATTTTTTTTTTGGGCGAAGCAAGCACGAGCGCTCGCCGGGGTCGCTCCGCCGTGGCCGCATTAAATTTTCATCGTTCTTTAATGCTGATTTATTCCAGAACGGCCATACTGCACGCGCGCGGGAAACCGAGAGTTTCGGGATATGTATCGGCAGTAAAATGAAGGGAACAAAAATACAAAGAAAAAGATGTCAGAGGAGCAATAGGGAAACACAGCGTGATCGGATCTTGGATATTGAAAGGAAATGCCTCTGTAAGAGGGAAAAAGGGAAGGAAAGGGGAGTGTTGGGAAAGCGGCCATAGGGAGGCCGTAAATATGTGAGAGGCGAGAGGGAAAACGTAGCGTCGAAACGGGAAAAGCCGAAAGGGAAAACGGGAATAGCTGTAAAAGAAATGCTGCAACCGTGAAATGCACGGCGATCTATCGGAAAGGAAAAGCGGCGTGCAAGCGGAGCTATATATAGAATATGGAGCTAGCCGTGTAGGGACAGATTGTTTCTATCGCTGCTCTTATGAATACTCGGCCCCGGAGGGAGCATGTCGAAATACTTGTAGCTGTAACCGTACGCATGACGGGAAGAATGAAGGAGCGAGTGAGTGAACGAAAGAAAGAAAGAAAGAAAAAGAAAGGAAGAAAGAAAGAAAGGGAAAATCGACAACCACCCGTCTGTAGCACGAAGCCACAAGGAAATCCGTACGGATTTCTCAGAAAGAAAAGCTTCTTAGTTGCCGAAAAATTCGTCCTGGTCCGGGGTTCGAACCCGGGACCAACGCCTTTCCAGGGGCGGTCGCTCTACCACTTGAGCTAACCAGGAAGCTGGCAATTGGCAGAGCGAGGGCGAATTCATCGACAACTCGAAGCACATGGACAGAAGTGATGCAAATGAGTTCCGCAGAACTCATTTGCAAGAAAGAAAGAAAGAAAGAAAGAAAGAAAGAAAGAAAGAAAGAAAGAAAGAAAGAAAGAAAGAAAGAAAGAAAGAAAGAAAGAAAGAAAGAAAGAAAGAAAGAAAGAAAGAAAGAGTAATTAATCCTTTCGACAGGCTAAAGACGGTAGTGACGTGTCGAAAGCTTCGAATGGCTGTCGTGAATGGGCGCTATGCAACTCGGAGGCTGCTATAGTGTTCTCGCAATTATGGGATTCTATTTAAGATCGCGAGAGCGCATTTTAGGGTAAGAGTGCGGTAGGTGACGAACGCACTTCAGTTGCACGGATACATGCCTACCCTGCCTGCAGATAGGGCGATCTTGTGCGCGATGTGCCGTAAAAGCCGCTTATAATAGGCACGATGCTTTGGCATTGAAGAAAAAACATGGTACATTCCATGTGTTGTGCCGTGATGGCAGAAAGAAAATGTGTGGTCTGGAACGCGCTTATTCTTCATCGTCATCAGCGTCATCGTCATGGCGTATAATGGTTAACTTACATGCGCTGTGCCGTGATGGCAGCGTCATTGTCATCGCACTAGCGTGGCTACACCGGGGGAGTGATGGACAAGCCTTGACCTTAAAGGGACACTAAAGTGAAACAATGACTTGGTTTAGGTTGACAAAATGCACTCTGAGAACTCTAATGTCATATGTTTTATTATCATAGGTTCATTATTAGCGGAGAAAATCAAGGTTAAAGTTTTATTTTTTTAAATTTGGCGCCGATATCTGCGCGCGTGACGTCAGAGATTCCAAATGTATTTTTCGTATTTTCGTGACATTGGCTCGATGAAATTTTCTGAAACTTCGTATGCTAAGTCTATGGCACCCACAGATGACAATGCACCTCATTTTTATTGATTAGAAGCTACGTAGGACTCAGTAGACGCCTTCAGAATCTATGACGTCACGGTATTTGGTGCGGGAATCTAAAGGTGGCGTCATACATCCGCATTTTCTTTTCGCCTGTTTTCTCGCTTACCAAGCGTCGTGTCGCGGTAAGAGTGGTGTTTTCGGGATTGTGAAATTGGGCTTAACTAATACGCGAAAAATCTTTTTCCCCTTTAGTGTCCCTTTAAGGAGCTTCACCCCTAAAAATACCATTTTTTTTCTTTTTTTTTACGACGCGCAAATGACTTGCTACAAAAAGCAAGCTTTAGCGCCTGTGTATTGTGTATCGTTGTTTGTTTGTCCACGTTTCTTAAAGTTCGCGCTGCTGTTCTCAAGATCATATACAACAAACTATACCATGACTTGTACAACCAACGCAAGTTATATGTAAAATGTTGTATTACGTGCAAGGTTGTGCAGTACACTCAACACAGAAGTTTACCATATCGATAAGCTTATCAGATGAACAAAAATAAAGTTTTATTCCGCTACTTTTCCAATGGTTGTTGATTACTGGGTCACCGGAGCCGAGGACCGGCCGCACAGGTGATCCCACATACTGTCGGGCTTTGGCTGCAGGCCACAACTCGTTTGAGGCATATTTTCTCGATGCGGCTTGTCGTTTCCCTACGAGTTTTTCTCTTCAGAGGAAAAAAGTTGGACACCGTAAAGCTCCAACTTCGGTAAATTGCCAGCGAGAGCGTAAGGAAGGATCAGTGGCGTAGCCAGGGCGTGGCACACCGGGCCCGTGCCCCCCCCCCCCCCCTCCCCGGAATTTCTTTTGCCATGGCATACAGAGCACAATATGACACTCGAGCACATCTGCCTGTCTGGCCCCCTCACTTTAGATCAAGATTCCGCCCCCCCCCCCCCCCCCCCCGCCTCCCGAAAAAAATTCCGCCTGCGCCCCTGGGGAGAATCGACTTAGCGTAACTATGTCCTTTCCTTAGTTAATGTGCCCGGATATTGCGGCACACAGGCGAGTAAACCCTTACGCCACTACCGTAATGCAGACTTTCAAGCTAAGGAATCGAACCTACAGCCAAGACCACCGAAACAGATCTCCACGGCTTCGTCTATAATTTACGAGCGTAGGAAGTTGTCTTGCAGTGTCGAGAAACTAAAAAAAAATTAAGTGAAAGGAATAAAAAAACCATTTATATTACCTGTGCTTCGAAGCATGAGTTGTCATCCCGTAATCGCCAGGCATCGCGTTTTCTTAAACACTCTTATTTGGCGCCGAATTTGCGGCTTCGAAAATCACTGCTGACAGGCGCACGCAGAAGAGACAAAGATAAAAAAGAATTCGCGGCGTATGGAGTGGACTTGAACGAAGCGTCTTTCCTTTCGCCGTCGTCTTCGTAAGCCATCGCGCATAGAGAGGATCGAGCCCTTATACCCAAACGAAGGAGTTACGCCAATTCCCGCCAAGGAACTGCCTGAAGCCCTAAGGGCGTCTACGAAAGCGTTGGGAATGAACGACATTGCGGCTTCCGCGTCGAAGGGGAAAAAAAAAGGAAAAACAAGGAGGATAGCAGTTTCAGCCTGTCAACCACCCCAACTTTATACGAAAGAAACAAATGAAGGAAACATCGGAGGAGCTGGAAAGATTGCTGCCTCGTTCGAGCTGCAATCGGAATGCCTACGCTCGGGGAGCAATGAAGGAGGTGAGTAAGGGAAACGAGCAAAGCTAAGCGTAGACAGTAATGAAATAGAGCGCGCCAAACCAGACTCTGCGATCGGGAGAACGGGGAGAAGTGGGGAGCAAAAGGAACACCGCCGGTAGAGGGCAGGACGATCGGATTCTGGGCCGAACAGAAAGAGTCGCCGCGCGGAGGCGCTCGCGTCGAATCCGGTGAGGAGATGCGAAAGAACGTTGGCCGTCGCGATCTCGCGGTGAGGACTTAAAGGGGAGGTGAGGATTACACGGGAAGCAGTGAGAGCGAGATGAGGAGAGAGTGTGGAAGAGAGAGAGAGAGGGGGGGGAGGGAGACAGAGCTGGGAAATAAATAGGACGAGCGGGTCCAGAGGGAAGAGACACGGTACGGCTAGGCGAAACAAAAGCGGCTCCGCCCAATCCGAGACGGGGCGAAATTGTTTCCGAGCTAAGCGTGGTTTCTGCGAAATGAAGAGCGTCGTTCGTTCCTCCTCACCCTCTTACACGGCCTGCGACGCACCCCTTTTCCTTCCTTCCCAGCATGCCTCACACACCGATGGGATATGGATGCGTGTTGCAGTCACCGCAGCATGTCTGGTTGAAAAGAAAGAAAGAAAGAAAGAAAGAAAGAAAGAAAGAAAGAAAGAAGAAAGAAAGAAAGAAAGAAAGAAAGAAAGAAAGAAAGAAAGAAAGAAAGAAAGAAAGAAAGAAAGATGAAACGGTGCGGTTTGCCTCTTATTGCTCTCCGCAAGGCACGTGGTGAGCGTTAGATGTGGCACTGAAGGGCTATGGACGTCAGAGAGGGGTTCAAGGAAGCGGCTGAAACACAAGAAACGGCTTCCCGATGAGCGCAGTGCAACGAAAACTCGGCGCAACCCCTCCTGTAGCTTCCCCCCCCCCCCCCCGCCCCCCCCCCCCCCCTCTTCCTAAGCCGCCAATGCCCCCCGCGCTCAAAACGTGGCATCTTCCTCCTAAAACGGAAGTGGCGTCCCCCCCATCAACCCTGCAGGCACTGCAGCAGCTGCACAGGGCGATGTGTAGCTATTTCCTGCGAGTCGCGCAATGCAGGGAGATGCACGAAACGTGATCCGAGCCGACGGCGTATGTAGTGCTTTATGTGCATTTTATCTAGCTTTGTAAAGTGCACTGCGAAGCCGTGCTATCGGTAAAATGAAAGAACAGCGTGGGATGATGAAAAAGTACGATGGCCGGTCTCAGGGCTTGATTATTTATTCGCTTCCGTAATCTACCATGGCGCCAACGTTAAAGCAATCGGTGCGTTTATTGAGCCGATGCTCAGAAAAAAAAAAAGAAACATGTCCACGAGGTTGAGTGTAATATCGTACATTTCTTAACACAAACGAATGTATCATAAAAGAAAAATAAAAGAAAAGGAAGTTTATTGCTAGGCAACTGTGAGCCACAGTGAAAGGTTAACAAGAACAACTCGGACGCGCGTGTGGGAGGTGGGGGGGGGGGGGGCAACCGCGCGAAAGTATGTGAACGTCTCAATGGACTCACCTACGTTTTGCGTTTGGTGTCACGTGTCTTCTGTAGTTACGACGCCCGTTGTGTAGCGAGTAGTACATTCGAGCCCCGAAACTGTCGCAGGTAACAACCATGACGAATACAAGCATATCGAAAAACATCTGTCTGTCTTGGTGTCTTGATGAAAGAATTCTAGACGCTGAAATAGCAGCAATCACAACTTTTAGGTGGACCTGACGCTTTGTGAGTCCTGAGGAACCCCTGAGGAAGGGATCTAGCTGGTCCCGAAACGTCGCCTACATCTAAAAACTGTGGATGGAGCCTCTCCTGCGTCTAGAAAACCATAGCGAAGCCTTAACTCTCTTCCTCTCTGTCACTCTCTCTTTCACTTTTTGCTGACTGGAAGCACTCGTTCCACGACCTTCGAAAAGGGTGCGCTGATAGTCGCTCGACAATTGCCAACTTGGCGCGACAAAGAAAAAGCACTAAAACACCGCGCGTGCGAACCCGGTAGTCGATAAAGCGAAGAATGCGACGATCGACGAAGGGAAAAAAAGGGGAAAAAAATAGGGGAACGAAGGTGTCGTCGCTTAGAAGGGGAATGGGCTTCGGGAATGGGCTTCCCCACGCAAAACGGCGTCGAAACTAACGCCACTTGACGAAACACGGTAAAGGCGGGGACGCCGGCGACGCCTCCTATTAAAGCTTACGACCGCGGCGCCAAGACGATATAGCGGCGATTCTCCCCTCTCTATCCGAACGGCGCGTGACGCATGGTGCGAGAAATCACCGCAACACGGCGCGCTGCGCGGGTTGGTGAAACCAATCTCCCACCTTCGTGGATACCAGTCTTTACATTAACGCCGCGTTACCTCGCCGTCGGCTTTGAAGAGAGCGACTGTATAGACGATGTTTAGACGAGGCCGAGGTGCACAGGCGTCAGCACTGTCATAGGTTGACTTCGCGAGCTTTCCCGTTAAGGGGAGCATTACATGGTCACCCTACAATTTGTGCGTTTCAGCGAAACAGAGCGTCTATTATGCCTCTACATACACGAAAAGTGCACTGTAAAAGAACACTTCAATGCAAGACAAGTTCTAGAAGTCACCGGCTTTAAACCCCGCCCACCGCCGGCGACAGCCATTTTGCCATGGCATCCTTGACGTCGTGTGTTGCATGGAGCGAAGCCATCGTCTTCTACCGAAGACTCAGCCGCTGCAAATCGTTCAATTTCAGTACCATGCAGAAGAAAGCCAACATACCTCGATTTCACGCGCAGCTGACCGGCAACAATATCGTTCGCCGGAATGCAGGCGCTCGCACGACAAGCTGCTTGTTACGTCACGGCTCGCGACTGCGTCAATGTTGCCCGACGTTCACGCCGCTCGCGTGTTTATAAAAATAATCAATGATAAATTAAGTGCTCGACCAAATGCTCCTAAAATTTCGCCAGCTTATTTGTGAACGCACAAGGATTAAACCACATAACACAGAATACGGTAAAAAAAAATTGGGTGTCATGGCCCCTTTAAAGCTGACGCTAATGGTGGCCGGCGAAGTACGCGGAATGCAGAAAACATGTTTGTCGGGTAGATTACGTTAGAGGCGGTTTTTAAATCACTCGCAAGTTTGATGGGTTGGGTAAGGAGTGGTCCTTTTTGAAGTCCGATCCGCACATACGCGGTAGAGAACACCTACTCTCGTCGAATAATTAGGAAGCATAGCGCAAGTGTTTCGATGGAATCAACGTTGAGGCTATAAACGGACAAGTGGACTGGAAGTACGCTCTTAACTTAGACTATACATCTAGTGGCTTTCACGGTAAATCAGCGCAATCAATACACATGAAAACTACATAATAACAGAATGATGTAAGCGAGGATTCCATGAAGAGGGGTGCGCAGCGATCACACTGAGAAGCGATTGTTGCGGCAGCGTTGTTGGGGATGAGAGAGCGTATCGTTTGCACGGAAAATTCCCTAGTAATACCAAATATTTTGTGCTGTGTTCGAAGGGAATCAGATAACAGCCATAATTTTTCTGCGTAGAATGTAATTCTTCACGTAAAGTACTTTTGGTAAATAAACGAAGAATGAACCCCGAAACAGTGCTCTGTACCTCGTACTCTTCCAGTCCGGCGCTCTCGATAAACATATGGTTTAACAAAACTTGGAACTCGGCGAGATGGTGCATAATTTGACGGGAAAATTTGAGCGCACAGAAAACAATCACAAGAGCGAGACAACAGGACAAGCGCTACTTTCATCTGTATATCCGCATGTCAGATGAAAGTAGCGCTTGTCCTGTTGTCTCGCTCTTGTGATTGTTTTCTGTGCGCTCAAATTTTCCCGTCAAGATAAACATATGTCATGTTGTATTCGACAACATTCGTAAGCTACAGATGCGTGCCATGACTCCACACAGCACGGCCGGTAATGGCTAAACTAACTCACGAGTAAGCACCTACATAAATAGCTCCGACAGACGTCAGCCACAATGACCCTCGAAGCACGTACAGAAAACCATACTCAGGCCGCATGTGCAGCGCTTATTCAATAGCAAGTTCAATTTCAAAGCGCTGTACCTTCGTGAAAATTTTTTCTTTCGTATGCTAACATCGAGAGCGATGTCGAACTATAGAACAGTCAAGAAGAAAAGGATGAGGAATAAAATTAACAAAAAAAAAAAGGAAAAAAATAAACTGTCGGACACTCCTTCGTGCGACAGCTTGCAACGCTGGCGAAGCATAAGCCCCAGCCATATTTACCTGCCCCGCCCGAAAAAAAAAAAAAAGAAAAAGAAACATACGCGACGGTTTGGTGGTGTGTTTGCGATATCGCCTACAGCGTCAAGAGCAGGTAAATCCCAGTGGGCTCTTCACTAAGCCTTCTAGGTGCTCCCAACTCTTCTTGTTTACTTGCTGCGTCAGCGCCCAGCGATGTCAACCATTTCCCATCCCTCATACCAACGCTGTAGACAGCAAAGAGAAACGCTGCAACAAAAGCGTCCGAAAGAAACAAGTCCCGCACATAGGACCCTGCTATAGCGTAGTCCATTGTTTTCCCGACCCTGCGTCGTGGTGGCCTTATAAAACTTGCACGAGTTCTCGACAGGTGTCATAACCTGACGCGAGGCAATGAATTCCAAACAGGGGCCCGACCCGGCTTATACGGCGACGACAACGCCGCGCGCGGACGACGGATGAACTGAGGACGAGACAGCGGAGTCGCCGGTAAACGACAGGCTTGACGCGGGGCTGTCCGCGTGCGTGTGGGTTTGGGGCAGAATATCGTCGCAAGCACGCGAGCTAAAAATAAATAAAATAAAATAATAACGCGAGGAAGGAAGATGGCACGATGTCAAGACAAGCTCCACAAACAAACAAGTCGATGTCTCACGCGAACGCAGCCTCGCTGCGACCCAACCGCGCTGCGTTGAAAGAGAGTACGAAGAAAGCAAAACCAAAGGGCGCTACGTTCGAAGAAAAGAAGGCTCCAGAGGCCACACCCAGGCCAGGGAAGATCGACAGCGATGATGGACGTGCCCGGCAATGTATCTCGCCGACGCTTCGGGGATTCATGAGCGCACGGAGTGGCCGTCGTGGCTTATTTCCCAAACTTGTGCGGAAATAGAAGAGAGTGGTAGATAGGGACTTTTAGCTCGTACGTATACTTTTTAACGTTACCGTGTTGCCGGAATACCGGATTTGCGTTTACCGTGTTACCGGAACGCATGTTTTAGGAAAGTTCTAGCTCCCATACGTAAACGTTTACGTACGAACGTAAACGTATACCTTTACGTTTGCGCAAACCACTAAATTGTGATGATAACTTCATTTAAACTATATTTAATTTAGATAAGATTGAATCACCACTGCGGCAAAATCATGAAAGAGGTTTTTTAGCGTGTAAAGTATGCCAACGTACGAGAAAAAGCATCAAAATATCGGGTTACCGGGGGTTACCGGACGATGGTGTCGAAATCTTGTGACGATTTATGCAACCACAGTCATGAACACGTTTGTTTTCGCCTAGTGTATTTGAGGGAAAAAAATTATTAAAAAGGCAACTCATTCCTAGTTATGTCGCTGCAAAGCATTCACATCAGAAGTAGAATGCACAATGTTTCTCCAATACCCAATTCTGCGCTTGCTTGGTTCATCTTAGCCCCGCTAGATGGCGCCACCTATCCAGCATGTCAGGCATGTCAGGGGCTTTAGGCCTCTCACGTTTGCGGCTTCAGCATGCTCGGTCACACTAGTTTCGGCAATCCTGCTGAAACAATTAAGGTGATCGCTAGCACTTCGACTTATTTTGATTCGGCGGCTGGAGTGCCCTCAAAGCGGATATTACGAGTAGCCACGAACGAAGGTGGATTTGCGAGACAGGGCCGAAAACGTAAAGCCTATCCGGCGAGTAGTTTACCTTCCGTAAAAGTCTACGTTCCGTAAAGGCCCGCGCATTGCGCAGATTCCTTCCGGTATCCGGTAACACGGTAACGTAAAGATGTATACGTTCAAGCTAAAAGCCCCTAATAGGTTGCACACGGTGGAGGCAAAATGCTAAAGGCCCGCGTACTGTGCAATGTCAGAGAATGTGAAAGAACACCAGATGGTCGAAACTTTCGGAGCCTTCCACTACGGCGTGGCCTCATAATCATATCGTGGTTCTGGCACGTAAAACTCCAGATATTATTATTAAAGAGGCTCTACAGTGCTGGCTTTGTAAACTGCGGAACAGCAATGCCCGAATCTTTGCGCAACCCGCTCCCTACGTTCATTTGTGATTACCTCATTACTGCTGCTTTAATAAAACATGACACACACTCACCCCCCCCCCCTCCCACCCACTTACCCCCCCCCCCCCCCCCCCCACACACACACACACATACCCGAAAATCAACGTGTGACCTTATACGTATAACAGCGCTACGCCCGAACTGTTCAATCATCATTGTGAGCGTTGGATCATCTTACATAACGAAATTTAAACGTACAGTCATATAACAAATTTGCAAAGTAAAACTGGTATTGTAAGAGAGAGGCACAGTAAAGAAACAGTAGTAAATAAAAGATTAAAGAAAACCAAGAGATATATAACGAAAAGCATCTGTTACCTACTGCAGCAAAGCCATGTAAAGCGATGACCAGCGGCGGCAATGAACGGCCCTCCGAATGTGCTGTAGCAGTTTATACGCATTGACCACTAAGCAATATCAGAGTTCCCCCCTGCATCACTCTACACCCACACCCTAGACGAAAAACGCGCGATACACAATAAAAGACAGAACGAGACACTAGACTTCACACGACACCGCACTGGACGACACCCACACCCCCCCGTCTGCACACTGTTCCGTTGGCCACCCCACTTGCACGTTTGCGTCCTACTCTGAGCCCAAGCGGCGTAGCGAGATCCGTACAGTGGGGCGAAAGCTATAGCGTCGTGCTGTGTACAGCGATAGCCAATGCTCAGTAGAAGCTTTTGTGCAGCACAGTTTCGACGGAGCTCAGGCAGATGTAGATGTACATCCTAAGCTTCTGGCTCACACCCACACTGGGAGATTGGCCAAAAATCGGGTAGCTTAAAAAAAAAAAAAGATAATGAAAAAACTAGAAAAGAGAGTAACTTCCCGTTTCGGGTAGAAAATAAGATTTTTTTTTTCAAATTATTTTTGTTAGAGTACAAAAAGTTCGGGCGAATTGACTCTTATCGAACAAGAAATAAATGAATAATGTAGAAAAAAATTTCCTGGAGTCTAGTTTGGTTAGCTGCAGAGCTTTGAAATCGTGGTTATTATGTAAATCTCTTTGTCTGTTCTATGAAATCTTGCAAGGCCTCGCATACTTTCCCGCCGCTGTGCCCAAGGGTCAGTGCACCTAAGGATACCACGATCTCGTCCTTTTTCATCTTCACTTCCTCGTATGCTTCAGTTCTTTCTACTGTCGTTCTTCAACACTTTTTTCTTATTGAGGCAAAAGCGTTAGACGCCTAATCAAACGCGGGAAGCGATCGTCGGCGCTGGCGTCAACGCGAATGATGCAAAAAATTAACGACACGACGTCACAGATCGTCAAAATTTGTGACGTCATATTGACGTCAAACGATGACGTCATCACATTACATTGTCAGTTGCTCAACGGTGGGCCAATGACGAACGTAGGGCATAGCCAGGTGAGGCGAAGCAAGGTTCCAATGCCTCCCGTTCTGGAGGCAGTGCAAGATCGCAGATCACGTTAGTCGCAGAAATCCTTCGGTGTTGGGGGGTAGGTGGGGGGTGAAGGATCAAGACATCGACAGAGCAGAAAAAGATGCCTTTCTCCATCGAGTCGCCTTAGGGCGAAAGCATAAGGGACGCTGTTTCACTGAAACGCGAAGGCGTCAGCCGCGCCCATCCTATTGCTGAGCACTACCCTAATTTCATCAACACAAAATATCACTATCATCATCATCAGCCTTACTACGCCCACTGCAGGGCAAAGGCCTCTCCCATGTCCCGCCAATCAACCCGGATCCTGCGCTTGTTGCTGCCACGTTGTACCCGCAAACTTCTTCATCTCATCTGCCAAACTAACTTTCTGTCTCCCCCTCGAGCGTTTGCCTTCAAAATAACACAGTGAAGAATAACGTACAACAGAATAACCTACTGAATCATAGGCTGCGTTTTTGTTCCCTTCATACTCATTCCGACACTCGAATTGAGCCCCGGTTACACACCATACGCATTAGGTGACCTGCTCAACATGATCTTTTCCTCTTAATGACAACAAAACCTCCTACAGGATGGCTTACAGTATAGCTAGGTTGGCAAGTTGGTATTGCATATTCACGGAATACTTACAGCGCTAATAGAAATGTGCATGTTCACCTTTTTCGTCATGCGTCTATCTATTTCAGCTCTATGTTTTCCATGAACCTCCTGCACCGCTTAGCTCTCTCGTTCATTCTACAGTTTTGAGAAAAAGTTAGTAGAAAGGTAGTAACTGCAAGCAAATAGGACGTAACTGCACCGGTTACTAACTTTCCTGGACCGTTACTAGCGTTTTGCTACCTGTTTACTACCTATACGTCAGTACAATGTTGGTAACTACAAGCAAATAGGTTGAAGCTGCAGCGGCTACTAACTTTATTAGACGTTACTGACATTTTGCTACCACTTTACTACCTACGTTACTTGACAGTTGGTAGCCGCAACCGTTACTAACTTTTTGCTACCTGCTTACTACCTACGTTAGACATGAATGTTGTATACAGCATTCATGTCTGAGAGGTATTCCATCCCGGCGCTTCTTGTATGTTCCTTCGTTTATAAATATCAGCTCGTGTACAGCGAACAAATTTTGAATGGAGCAAGCTTAATTCCCCTTTGTTAAAACTACTGTTCATCATCGTTGAGCCGCAGATGAGTCAACTACTTAAATGGCTAATGTTTCTTTGCTATTAGCCTATGTAAGTAACAACCACGTCAGAAGCAGCGATGTTACTGAATGATGTGACATCGGCCAGAAGTCGGAAGAACGGCGTATGGTGAGGCGTACACCCTCCATAGATTTGTTGGTTCACGCCTCTCTGAAGCAGACATATGACTGCCGAGTGCAGAAGTTGAGCACTTAAAGAGACACTGATCCTGTACGAAAAATCTTGGATTTGGCTAACTCCCGCTGAACTTCATATCGCTTTTTTTTTTTCGAGCTCTGTATTTATATAACAAGGCACCGGCGACTGTAGCTGGCGACAGCAGCTCTTGATCTCAGGAGAGATGATTGTGCTCAAAACTGGGAAAACAACAAGTAATGCGAACGCTAGAAGAAATAAAATGACACAAGTTCTAAAGCTCACGCACAAAGCGAGTATTCCCGAGCGGATCAAGGCGCCACAGTTCAAGCATGAAGCCGGCGGCGAACACGGAAACAAGATATCTAGAAGTTCGCATAATCCGGGAAGTAAAAGTTATACATCAAAGACCTCTGGTTATACGAACAACTACGGTAGGGAATGGTACAAGTATGAGGATTGGTAACTCCCTGATCCTTCCGGATTCGAGCGATTTTCTTACGGTCATGGACTCCGTGTACCATAGCCGTGAAGAAAGAACTGTCCCAAATAACTTACACCGACCGTCGACACCCTACTGTTCCAACTTTCCCTCATTTGCCTCGGCGAGCGAACTGCGATCACGTGTCAACGTTCGAAGTGCGCGTAGCCGGGGTCGCGACAGACGAAGAAAGCTGCAGCCAACAAACCGAAAGCTAGTTCCCCGCTAAACACCGGCACCGCCATCCATCCCGTCATCATCCACCTCCCCCGACTCTCAGCGGGTGCTCCCTCACCAGTAGTACTACACTGCCCACACCACCACTGAGCTCTCAACCGCTCTCAAGCGACCCGCCGTCCCGTTCATGCGTGCCGTCCCTCCCTACCTTTCACGCACAGTCCTTGCAGGTCCCGTCTACTTCCCCGCTTCGGACCGGCGTGGTCTCATTCGTCAACACAAACACAGCGCAAAGGAGACGCTTAGGGAGATGCGAAGACGCGGAGTAATGGAAAGGAAGTACGGCCGTTTTCACAACTTCGGAGGCGCGAGTGTTTCCACGCGGCTGAGGCCTCTGCCGTACGGCAGACAATTCCTGTTTGCTTTTGTTTTACCTTCTTTCACAGCACAGCGTTGTTAAATGGTCTTACGTTAACATGTGCATAGATTAACGCTGTGTGGGCTCAAGCTTGCAAAACCTAACGTAGGACTTGCCGTTGGAATAGTTAGTATGGACAACATGGCTGGTGTCCGTTGTTACTGATGATGGGGATGTGTGAGATGTGTTTGTGTGTGGTGTGTGCAACTCAAAGTTGCAGCCTTGTTTAACTTAACTAAGAACGCAAGCCCGCTTGTGGAAACGATGTCAGCAGAGAGACGCCGTGTTCCAAGGATTTTTCACCGCTTCATCTTCATTAGTGCCATTTGCTCAGAGTTTAAACGTAGACTCCTTTCCTATAATTTCCCTCGCTGTTCGTTATTAGCGTAGTGGAATAATAAAAAAATCACCGCATCTCCACGAAGTGAATCATGACGAGTGGGCGAAGCTCTGGATATCGTACGGGTGAGTAACCGTATGTTACCCGAGCGTTGCCCCATATAATGTAAACTGAGTAACATAAAGGGACATAAAGAGTCGACGACAAAGCCAGGTCCTAAGGTTCATAATGTCTACGTTGAAGTCGCCGGCTAGTATAAAGGGCTTGTGCTTGTAGGTGTTTGACATTGTTCCGTCACAATTATGATTGATATTAGTGTATTGTTAATTTTTTTTTGTCATATGCTTTGATTGATGGGTGCTTAAATGCAGGTGTTTTTACGGTGTTGTGGCCTTTTATTTTCGTTCTGGTTCGCACAGTGGGTGCTTGCCTACTTCATGGAAGTTACGGTAGGCGTATATAGTGGGTACCTTGCACACCTTGCATGTGCTGTGGACGGACGGTGGACGTATAGTGGTCACCTTGCATACGGCTGGCTACGACGCAACGGCAGACAAGCCTCGACCTTAAGGAGCTTCGCCCCTAAAGATAATAAACACGATCATAGCTTGATCACGAAACACGAAGCGGCTTGATCATACACATGCTCTGTGGCACATACACAAGATCCATCAGCACGCCACTCTTTTTTTTTCTCTGGATACGGTAGCTCCGTGTAATGCTGCTCAAAACCGCGGTGATCCATCGCTTTCCCCACTCACGATGACCACCTACCCTCCTGGTCATACTTTATGCGAGCGCGCGGAGAGGGATGGCAACCGTGAGCGACGCTAAATGAAGGCGAGTACCGACGCCGCGTACGAATCACGTGTGTGTATCTATTGCCTATGTTTACTTCGCCTGTACGGCCACCGGCACTGAGACCGAAGGGAGAGGGGCGGGGGTGCAGCGCGGACCAGGAAGCATTGTTTCCTTCATTTTGCTTGTGATCGTTTTGTTGGGATGGCTGTCAACGTGCGGGCGATCTTAGGTGCACGCTTTATTTCTGGCACTTTAGTATTATGTGAGCGTCAAAAACGCAGCCACCTCCCCCCCCCCCCCCCCCACCCCTGCATAAAAAAAAAGAAGAAAAAAAAAAGAAGAAGAAGAAGGAAAGACAGAAAGGAAAGCGTTGTTTTATTGATTTATTGCTTGATTTGACGGTGTTTTCGATGTGTGCATTGACTACAAAAAAAAAAAAAGAAAAAAACTTGGACGAGGCGAGTACGGGATCGTGGGGTGGCCGTGAAAGACGGCCGGGCTTCAGTTTTCGGAAAATGAAGAAAAAAAATTAGACTTTTCCTTTCTTTTACGCTTTTGACCTTCCGCTTTTGTAAGATGTTCTCTTGCGGTTCTCGTCGTGAGGCTTCCTTTTTTTTTCAAAATTTATAAAGAGGGAAACGAATTTTATGCTGCCCTATTTTTCTTCTTTCGGACGCTTACCATAGCGCGGGCTTTTGTAGAGTGCCTATAACGCTTCGTCTATTCATCTAAATGCGCTACATGTACGCGTCCTTTTCTTTCTTCAGCAGTGCGTATCTGTTTTCGGTGGGGTGTATTTTTATCTGTTGGATCTGATGCCGCCACCGTTTGCTCAGGTCACTGACCGAGGGTCATTCATCTTCGCGTGCTTTTAAAGAATTACGCAGCGGGATGATATAACCTTGAACGGGAGCTACTATGTACTCGTACTAACTGCTGCAGCTACTACTACTACTACTACTACTACTACTACTACTACTAGTAGTTACGAGAAGCTTGTCAAAACCTTGTCTCCATCGACACCCCAAGTTTTTTTTCATTAATACTGCTATTATTACTACTACTACGACTAGTATTTATTACTACAATAATTGTAATTAGTAGTAGTGTAGTAGCGGTAGTGTTACTGCTAGCAGTAGTAGTAATTGTAGTTGTAGCAACACGAAGACCGTAATGTATTAATGCAAGATCAATGTGAGCCAATGTGGTTATTGACATAAACACGCTATAATCATGTGCTGCTGCTGCATTCACTAATGACTATTGATAGCTTGCACGTGACATAATAGACGCACAACATGGCTCCAACATGGCGGCTTCGATGACGTCATGGAACTATAATCACGAGGCTGAGTATCTGCTTGAGTGTGATAACGACGTATCTGGAACGTTGTTGGGCATCTGTGCATGAATAACAAAGGAACTATACTCTGTTTCACCACTACCGTTCAGCACTGCCAAAGCTACGGGGTGTAAACAAGCCACACGCTTGCGCAGGAAAACATAGATCCAGATATAATTGCCTTGCAATTGGCAAGGTTGAGACATTTGCCCTTGTTTAGCATCTGCTTCTGCACATCATTAAGTAATTTGTTTATTCTTCATCGCATTTACGTCGTATTTCTTTAATTGTTGTATCAGTAAATGTCGATAATTGTGGTTAAAAATCAACATGGCAGCGCCCATGCAGACGCGACCACCCGCTTCGATCCGAACTTGCCCTTGGCGCTCGCCCAAAGCGCTCAGAGCAACAAATGAATGGTGTAATGAGCTATCGCTTTGCGCCATCTCACGATCAGGACAAAGCATCAGGTACGCTCTGTCGTTATTGGCGAGATAAGCTATTGCTTTAATCACGCCTGCTAAGCCTAACGCGCCGAGAATTGGATAGCGGTTCATGGAAATAGAGCAATGTAGTCACGAATACATTGCCGCCGAAGCTCCAAGACATAAATCTAAAGCAAATACAAGCGTCTGTTTGGAACTTACGGGGACATAGCGCACGACGACGACGTGATAAACTCGAGGCGGAGAGCAGCAGCCTCGATGAGTGCAGCCATGTTCTATTTTTTTCGGTGCTGCCGTCTGCTCGCTGAGCGTGTCCGCGCAGACGCCAGGGGGATGCTAGCAGACGACGCGGCGCGGATGATTACATGTGGAGGGGCTGATCGCCCTTCCTATTGGCTAAGGGGCCCTGTAGCCTCCACAGTGCTGAAGGGAACTTCTGAGACAGAGTATAGCACTTCATGTACTGATAACACTATAGCTTGATATCGCAAAGTTAGCGTCCTGCCATGTTCATGCTCCGACGTGGCTGCTTCAGTGGCGCCAATGCAAGTCATTTATACTAATCACCGTAGGAGATCGATCCTTTCTTACGCGGCTGTTATCGAAATCAAACTTTCGGGTACGTATGCCGGGTGCTGTAACGGCATGTTAACGCGTCTTACTCTCCGTTGTGACGATTGATTACAGCACTGCAGTATCACCCGAGTCGATCGATGGCAACCCCCCGTAGGTGGCTACCGAAATCCTGCAACGACACAGGACTGATTAACGACCGGGAAGCCGATAAGCAATGCACATCAGGGACGCAGCAATTGCTGGATGCCTCGTCTTTCACGCCCAAACTGCGGAGCCCCCCTTGAATAATATCTCGGTCGGAAATTCCCAGCACCGCATGCAGTGAGGGCAAGGAGAAGAGGGAGCCAACCCCAGAGACAAAAGGAAACAGGACCGACGGCTTGGCACACACTCGGGAGACTGGGCAATGGTGTCCAGATTCCTACACTGCCAGGCCCCCCCCACCCTCCTTGCACGGCGGCAAGGAGGGGAGAAGCCTACTTTTGTAAACACCACGCAAGACAGTCCGAAGAGAACCCACGCCGCACCGGAGACGGCAAACAAGAGAGAGATGATGCCCAAGATTTCTCTTCTTCTTCTTATAGCTTGCTCGGGAGAGGCAACGCTGTTCCCTCGCCCTGTCTCCTGCTTCTCAGGGACCGCGCATTCTGTAGCCTCCTCCTGCTTATATAGCAGCCACCCAACCCCTGTCCTCCTCTCCCGTAGCCAAACTGCGCTGTCTCCGGAGCGAGTGCATGCCCCATATGGCTATTGTTTGTGCATCTCGGCTAGGGTAAACAAGACCATCTGCGCGAGCGAGGCATTCGGAGGGCCGCCTCTTCTTCGCTTCCCATGCCGACATCGGCCGCCGGCCAAGGACCCGGCGTTTTGCGAGAGCTGCCCGCCAGTCTCCCTCCCTCCCATCTCGGTCTGTTTGATGCGCTCCTCCGCTTTGCTCGCCTCCCCCCCCCCCCCCCTCCACCCCCCTGCCCTCTTCAACCTACCGTGCAACAGCAACGGCGGCTTGGAAACCGCGTGTCTCGGTTTTGTTTGTCTCCCAGGCTAGAGTCTACACTCGTTGCGTCTTCCATTCCTTTTTTTTTTTTTTTTCGTACTGTCTTTCCTTCATGACTAGTTCTCGTCTGCAGCAGACGTTGCATTTTCTTTTCTTTCTTTTGGCGTTGAGTATTCGTTCATTTGTCTTCGACCCCTAGGCCTTAACTCACTACACTTAAAAACAAAGTGGCTAAAGAGCTTCGCCGCTGCTATTGTGGTTCGATGGCTCGGTGACGGACTGCAGCGGCAATCTCGGATGGAACACTCGCGTGCCGTGGTTAGGAATGGCTAGAGAGGGAAATAAATATGAAGGAAAGAGAGGAGCGTAACAAGAGGAAGTTTTTGGTTTGCTACCCTGTATTTGAGAAGGGGAAAGAGGATGTAAGAGAATGAGAGAAGAAGGAGAGGTGTCTGTGACGACACCACTAAGTCACGACAATAGCACCCTCCAAGTACGACACACCAACACTGTCTGTGAACAGTCACAGTTTGTGACTTTCAGAATTAGCCACTCAATCAAGCGATTGGCTTGGCTGGAGACGTTATACACAATTGACGTAGAGGAACATGTGAACAATGTATAGAGAGTAAAGTGCGCTCACCGTCTTTCGTCGGTGGTTTGAAAACTTAGTCCCAGCTACGTGTGGAATTTAGCTACGAAATAAAAAAAAAAAAAACATGAGTACTTCGAGCAGGCGATTTGATGCTCTAGTGTATCGTTTGCATGCATGTCGTACAGCAAGTGAACAGCGCACTTGGAGATGGCTGCTCGGGTAATTCAAGGAGGAGTGTCCCACATCAATACGACAATTATGAGGATCATCATAAAGATGAACGAAGTTCCGTGGCGGTGGCAGTTGTAGTACTTGCATCAGTAGCAGCAGTAGTAGTAGAATCAGTACTGGTACCAGTAGTGTTCGAAGTAGCGACGGTGGTGTGAAACGAGTCGTGACAAGTAGTATTAGTACGGAGGCAGCAGAGAGAAGGAGAGATAAAGAAAAACTTGCCGTTTCGCTGGTACAAAGATGCGAACACTGCGGGGTAGCATCATGCCCATCGTATACTGTACTCGGCTTGGCTATAGGAGGAGGAATAAACTTTTATCAAAGCCAGCCGTTTAGTTGACTGGGCCTAGGCCTCCCACATGGGACCGTCGAGGTCTTATCCCTTCGTCGCCTCGCGGGCTTGCTGGGTAGCCCAAAGCTGGCCACTAATGAAAATTTTGCTTTACCGATTTCAAGGTAGCTATATTATCTACATGTCCGCACGGGTGATGTTCCAGTGAAGGAACATTTATTTTGTCTTTAAGTGGGCTCTTAACAGTTCGGCTCTGTCAAGGGCAGCTGGCGATGGGAACAATTCGAGCGTCCGAACTCAGCAGCAAGCAGCAAGATGCGTTAAGCCGAATTGATCGCACCCCACAGGCATCTTAAAATTGTCCCGTTGAGTTTTGCTTCTTCCGGTAATCATATCGCGCGCTTAATGGCAACAACATCGAGAGACTAGCCTCCGATGATCGAGCGTGCGCAAGCTGCAGCGAATGTGACAAGGGTGGCCGCAACAATTAGCGCTGTACTGCGAAGGGTTCTTAACGCGGAGGCGCTCAGGGGGTGCCAACGTCTGTTTCTTTCAATGGGACCACTCTCTTTAACAAAGCGGGCAGCGTGATCCAGTGGCGTTCCCTTATAAAGACAAGAGAAAAAAAAATGCAAGGGCCGCGAAAGCAAAGAAAACACGTATAACGCATCGATACAGACAATGGGCCAAGCTGTACACAGGCGCGCCTCATGTCCAAACCGCCAATTAATATCCATTTAACGTGACAACGGCTTTAATTACCCTTCCATTCTTTCGGTACGCCGGCTCGTATGGATCGCGCTTTTTTATGAGGCAACTCGCTTGCTTGTCCTTTTTACTACGAGAGCAAAAACAGAGGCTGAGAAGGCAACTCTTGCGTTTATCTTTTGTGCATGTGTTTTCTCTTCTCAAGTATTTCGTGTATCCTGTTTCTTTCTTTTTTCGTAAAACATTGTTTCTTTCGTCTTCGTTTATCGCATCCATGCGCGTATACGAACGCCATGCACGCCTGCAAGAACCAGATGCCATTAGCCCTCTTTTATTTATTTATTTTTTTTTTTGCGTGTTACTTCGCGCCTTTTTTGTCTACGTGCGCAACGTCATTAGCCTGTCGCGCAGCTCTTTTCTACTGCGGCCGCAAGAGGGCGTTCCAAACAAGATGCGGGGTTAATTGTTGTCGCTGTTCGACGTTAATGGCGTACCCGTTTTCCTGACGCGGTGACACAGCAAATTTACTTTTACTGGCTCGACAGTTAGTTCTCGTTTTTCTGTTCCGCTTTTTGTTTCTGAGCGGTCATCTCTTGCAGGCCCGTGGGCGTTCTCGCGCGAAGCTAAACCGCAACCGTTTGAAAGAGGAGAGCAGGCCAGATGTCCGAAACGTCTCGAGTTCAGAAATCGATGTACAGGTTTGCTTTTAAGGGTCTAAGCTTTTGTCTATACTGGGGCAGCTGCTTTAAAAAAAACTAGTTACACCAGTATAGACGAAACGCGTTCCAGCTACTTGACGTAGGCGTTCGGACGACACGTCTTGCGGCTGCAGCTGCTGCATTTGTCCGTTACGGCAACGGCAAATATCGCACGAAGAATTTGGCATCGCGCACAATGCGCATCGAACGATTAATATTTCAGGGCCGAATTCTGCATGCGGTCCCGTACGCGTGCACTACATTCCGACATATGGGCGGCTTTCTTTCGTTTTGCCCGATTGTCGGCTCGTTTTGCGGTCGATAAACGGGCCAAACAGGTTACAGATGAAAAAGGTTGTCGATTGCTGGATAACCGCGAACGCGTGCTCGAAAGACTATAGAACGTTTGGAAAGAAGAGGTGCATTCTGAACAGAAATGACGCGTAGCGGTTGGCATCCGATGTCTGCGTTCGAACGTTTGTACGGGATTAGAGTTTGACAAAATGACGAGGGTTTACGAAGCTGCGCCGAATCGCAGAAAAATGTCCAAACCACCGAAAGGACCGTTAATTCGGGAGAGATCGGTAAGATGGATGAGGAGAATGCGAGTAAGGAAGGCAATGACGGGAGGTCAACTTCTCACGTGTCTGATTTCATATATCTATACGCTATAGGGCAAATGTGTTCAGTGATGAAACGAAAGACATGAAATATGAGAGCAAGCGAGAGAGAGAGAGAGGAGCGGCCGAAAACATCGGGATTGTAAAAAACGTAGAATTGACCATCACGCCTCTACCACGGCCGCTGGATGAAAAAGCGCACCCCGTGCGCTTCTTCATCTAGCGGCCGTGCCTCTACCATCAATCCCTGAGCAAATCTTACTATACGAAGTTTCTTAGTTATACCCTGCGACGTAGTCAGGCCCGTAGCCAGGGGGGAAGGGGCTAGACCCCCCCCCCCCATTCGGATGTAGGGGGGTGTTTTACCGAGAATAAATAACGAAAATAGGGGTTTTCAAGGCCTTCAACAAGTGCCCCCCCCGAAAAAAATTCCTGGCTACGGGCCTGGACGTAGTACAGGGGGGGACGGAAAGAAACGCGAACAGAGAGCGGCGCTCTGTTTTCATCACGCTCTGACGTTGGTGGCAATAAAAAAAGATGCTAGAATGGTTTTTCATTTCATCGTGGATGAATCTAGTGACTTTCTATTACCATCCAGGCTACGAACGCTTGAAAAGAAATGCAAAACAGCAGATAATGTAGAGGCCACACTGTTCGCATTTCTATCCATCCCCCCCTTTACATACGAAGCCGTGGTCCTAGAATATTCGTATAATACGTATACGGACAGTTTGAAAACCTACTGCATGCGTCACGCAAAACGCGTAATACTTACACATGAACAAAAATTAAAGTGTCGTGTTCTGTTTGCTTGTCATCGACCTTGATAGCCTTCGCAGCATCTGAGGCCATTGGTAGAACCGAAGTATGAGGCTTGATAACTCAGTGATATGAAATGCGACGTGAGACGTAGCTTTATTCGACATATGTCGTAAGAAAGTGGACTGTGCATGCAGGTTGTTCTAGAAAGCGTTAATTGCAATTTAGCAGCAGTAAAACGGCTAGGAAGCACAACGGGAGCTTGCCTCCGAAACGTGTGACGTGACGTGAAGATGTTACACACCTCTTAACTGTGAGACGACATCTTGGAAAATGTTAGTTATAGATAAACTAGAGAGAAAAAGATGCAGAAAAATTGCAAGGCATCACAGCACGCGCCATGGTGCAGTTCTCGGAAGAGTCAATGATATCGCAAAAATACCGAAACAGACAAAAATTGTTGCTCGCGTTCTTCTTAATATTATTTCACTGATATAACGGATAGTTTCGAGTACATCCTTCTTGTATTTTCGTGATTATGTTGCATCGGTACGTCACCGCATGAATTGTTCTTTTTATAGCGCGGCAATCGACAGAGACATGGGGGCCGCATTTTGAGACGACCACTTCTGTAGACATCCCCATAATATCGCCTTCAGTGCGCGCTGATTGGCTGGTTGAGAAAAGGCGGGCAAGTAGTCCATTCGTTCATTGGACGCGCGACATTGTACGTCACCCGAAGAGGGCACAGCCACCGAAAGTGATGAGCTTAGAATACGGGTCCCTTATTTGCAAGTCCCGAACATCTACTGAACGAACGCTACCGTTGCGCACAGCAGCACTCAGACGTTGAGTATGCGAATATGCGTTCGGGGTTTTTTTTTTCTTTTTAATAATCGTAGTGCAGTAAGAATATAACAACGAAAGCTATCCCTTCGCAGAAGAGAAGTAACTGCCGCCACATATAGGAGCCATCTTTTCGTTAAGTACATTTATTAAAAAAAAAAAAAAAAGCCGTAAGCAGAAACCTTACCCCTTCTCACTCGAAATATACCACCTGATGACGTGGGATTCGCAGCCGTTGCGGTGATTTACCTTAACTTTTCACACGCGAGAAAATGTGCGGTTGGGTCCTCGAACGCAGGCATAACAATAACGTTTCGTGCTCTTTATGCAACCACTTATTAACACACGCTGCGAATCAACTCTCTCAAAGCCGTAACCCTTACACCTCTAAGCAAATAGCTGAGAAAAGAAAAAAAGAAAAATCGCGACATTCGCCATAGAAGTATTCACGCAATGCCACCGCCTCCTACAGAACGTGGAAAACCTGTCGGCAGGCGCGCCATCATCATAAAAGCGAGAATCTGCGCGTAGACGAGTGGAACCCGCGTGCGTATTTCATTGTCCGATGACAGGGGGCCAGCACCCAGCGTCCTCACCCGCGAGCTTATAAAAAGGAGAGAAAAATGCCGGTTCCGCACCCAAAAAATTTTTTCGCTGGGCTACGGAAACGGCATTGTGGAGAACGCGGACTCAAAAGGACGGAGGGTGCGCGCCGAGTGCACGCGGGAAACGAATGCGTGACCAGGGATTAGAAGGTATAAATCCAAAACGTGAACGTGAGCGGTGAACAGAACGGAAATAACGCGAGGATGGGTGAAAAGTGTAGGTAGGTGCGTCGTACGCAACCTTTCGGACAACCTCCTGTGTTATACCGTTGCTGTCACTGAAAGCAGGAAAAAGCTGCGTAGTGAGAAAAATAAAAAAAGTGTCAGAGTGGCAATGAAGAGAAAAGACCACAAGCACTTGCGGGCGGGCTGATGTCCGTTGAAATTGGGGAGTCAGGCAGAAACGGGATGAGAAGGGAGGCAGGCTTCCCTTTTTAGGTCCCACTTCCCTATTTTAGTCACCAAATATTTTAGGGATCACATGTTAAGCGTGTGAACATTGCAAGTAGCAGAAATAGGCAAAGGACATATTAGTCTTATTCCTTTTTTCTGTGCCATTCTTCATTATTCTTGCCACGTAATCACCATGCTCGATGGACATAGGACAAAAATGTGCCGTTGTACGTTCGTGTCAGCGGTAAATTACAGCCTGTTAGAAAACTATGCGCTAGCGCTAGAAATCAGACACGGAGCCATCTTGCCCTTAGAATTCTCAACTTCATCGTCTTCTCTCGCAGTCCTAGGCTGCGCACGTTGATTCTTTTTCTTCATCCTCCCGCCCCAAAGAGTTGCAGGCTATCTCGAGCTTGTAGAGCTTCTGTGCTGGTCTCCGCACAATGTTGCCGTCTTGTTGTTGTTGTTGTTGTTGTGTTGTTGTTGTTGACTCGACAGGCCCGTACTACACCGTCTTGACCAGGAAAGACTTCTACCACACGTCCAAGGGGCCAGATGCACCTTGAAACGCAGGGCTGCTCGACAAGAACGATGTCGTCCACTTCTATGTCCTTGCTTGTACGTGATGGAAAAACACGTGTTTATAACGCGTTTAATTTCCTGACGAGCACGAATAATCCAGAAGCGCTGGCGAACTTGTACCATGGTACTCGAAACGCCTCCATGTAATGCTCTGCAGTGCGCCTCCATAATTACCAACACCGTGAGGTGGTTGCGTCTTGGTAAAATAATGGGATGCTTCTCTTCATATGTAGCAACCATCCGTTCCAGTCGCCCTCCAAGTCGAAGATGTCCAGTCTCATCAATGAAAGGCTGAAGGTCTCTCAAAACGGAGCGTTTATGAGGAGCTTTTCCGTTCAGGATCTGCGGTATGTCCGTAAAGAAAGCCTCTCGTTGGACGCGACCAATCCAAAACTTTTCGTCGTTGACTATTTCTTCTGCTGATATTGAGGCCGAATTCGCTATAGAGCATCTGCGACTTCGCTTCACACAGCCATATCTATTGTCACAAAGTGTCCGGAAAAAATGTTTTTTTTTTCAAACTTGGAGCGACACGTACTCCGGAATATGCCGTATGGAGCCTAATTAAAACGCTCTATAAACTAAAACAGTGGGACAATTAACACGCGTGTTAATTGTGAGCGCAGAAGGTGGAACGTCACGCGTTACAAAGGCAGGGCGACCTTTCTAATCTTTTCAGGATGATGATTGCGTGCCCTTTACACATCTATTTCGGGTCATTATGCAGCGCGCCGCCCTACACCGCGCAGTCAGCGGAAAGTTCTTGCGTCACCAACACATGAAAAGTTCTTGCGTCACCAACAAACTGAAAGCTAAACTAAGTTGAGTGTTACGTTCCCCTCAAAAGCTCTCCCGCTCTTCTTCTCCTTCGTTTATTTAATAATTTCTCGCTGTATAGGCTCGGAAGAGGTATCTCCTCCGTAATCCTGAATATTTACGAAACCTTTAAGAAATAGGCTGTAGCAATCACGTGATTCCCACCGCACAAATCCCCAATGCGTACAAGCTCACCTCTAGACGCTGTCCCACGCCATATGAAAACCTGTTCTATACAAATGTCTCATTCGTCGTCAACTGAAGTTTGAAACGTGTACAGACAACAAGCAAGGCGGCGTATGGACTCCAACGGTTTCGATAACGTACGTTTACGAGACTAGGCCCTCACAATGAGTCACTGAGGGAGACAGTCAGTGCGCAAGACATGGACAAAAAAGAGCGCGCCTTTATTTGAAATGCAAGATAAAGGGTAGTGGCAGACACAAACGGCCTACCATCGCGCAAAGCGAACACTGGACAGGTCGAGAGAGCTGCGCATGCCTCAGAAACCTAAAAAAAAAAAAAGACGAAGAAACTTGACGCAGATTGCAGAAAACGTACTAAAAAAATAAGAAAAGACGGTTATTGTACTTAGGTAAACTTCTAACCTGTAGCACACGAAAAGCAAGTCCGCAACTTCCGAAGACGGCGTGGTTCCCATGAAACGTCTTTCCTCCAGGTTATATAAAAATTCGAAACGCGGATGAGCGCAGCTGGGACCAAGGGTCTTCCACAAAGTCGCCCCAAAACAATCTCTCGGCGAATAAAGGAAACACCGGGGGAGCAGGGAGGTGGTCTTTTAGAGGCTTGCTTCACTGGGAACCATACAACTCTTCAACGAAGGGTCTCAGAGGGCGAGTGAGAAAAACCAATGTCCAACGCCGCTACCACAAACAAAGTTGGCGGGAGATGGACAGAATGTCCGCGATCTGTGCCTCAAGAAAAACCTGTTTTCATCCGAGAAAAACTGGACAACCGAAGTAAAAGGGGAAAAACAACTGTTATATAAAGCAGGTAACAGAAAAAAAAGGGGGGGGGGGAAGAAACCTCGACTCGGTTCGCACGCCCCCCCTCGCCCTCTCAAGACTCGAGAAAGGGTCAAAGTCCACTACAGAAAATACGCACATAAAAGCGAGCACCCTGTGCATGCAGCATAGGTTGTGGCATGACCACACCCGTTAGGGACAGCGCTGACACCTATAGGCTACGTCCCTCCTTCGACACACACGTCCGCACGCTCCCAACTATGCTGCTCCCACTTTTCTGATCACGAAATTCCCGCGGATATGCAAAAATGACGCCGCGGTAGCGAAAGCAAGCAAACATTAACAAAGAAAAGCCGGTTCCCTTCCCCCCTTCTCCCCTTCTTCAAAGGGGACACAGCAGGCGCGACACAGGATTTCGTGTAAACGCGTCATTCAGTCCGAAAAAAGCCATCTTACGAGGTGCAGCTCGTCAAGAAAAACTAGAAACTCGAAGATCTCGCCCAGAAACAGTGCCCATAAAAAAAAAAGGAATGAGGGAGAAAGAACGGGACACCGCGTTCCTTTCGCACGCCCTGTCGTGCCCCGTCAGGCCTTTAAAAAAAATACCTGGTGAACAAAAAAGGGCGGCCAGGTTCCGACACGTAGGCATGCAAAGAAGGGCGGCGTCTCGAGGTGTGTGGGTAGGGGAGCAGAGCTCAGAGACTCGTGTACACACCACACCCTAAAGAAATACCCTTTCATTTCAAACGCGCTTCGCGAATGCGAGGATCTGTCCACAAAAAAATACAGGCCGGGGAGAAAAAAAAAACAGAGCCTGGGGGAAAGAGGGAGAGCGACGAAAGAAGTTGAGGACGCCGAAACAGGTTCGGCGCGCAAAGGAGACAGCCGCGACGACGACGCAACCAAACAACAATGGTTCCACTGTTCTACGCCGCATCGTTTCGCAGCGACACCACCCGCCTGGAGCCCGAGCCAGTCTCTTCCCCATTTCCCTCAACCCGTCCCCAACTCTTTCCCACTCTCCTCCGCCGTTTCCCTGACGCCTTCCTTCTTTCTCCCCACCCGAACCTCTCTCCCTCTCCCCCTTTGAGGTGATCCCGGCCGCGCCTTGCTTCCCTTTCCACTCACTGAGCGAGGGCACGCGCGCTTTTCGAAACCGAGTTTTGTTCCCCAAAAAACCAGTTTCCGCGGGAACGGGCCGGCGCCGACGTCGTCACAGCATGCTTGCCGCGCCGCCGGTGTTCCCGTTTTGAGCGATGCTCCAGTTCGCATTATGCGTCGCTTTCCTTTTTTTCCTTTTATCGCGCGTGTCGTCCCGTAGCGTCCACGCAATCCCACGCGAGGCGTGCTTTTTTGTTCCTTTTCTGTACAAACAGGAGGGACCGAGATTCCCGTAGGTTCACTTTCCATTCCTCCCTCTTTTTCCTTCGTCGCCTTAACGCGTTTATTTCCCCAATTTTTATTTTCCGCGCGAAACCGCGGCGCTGGCCTCCCGCGGCGCTTTTCCCACGAAAGGTGAAGAGGACGCACCTCGTTTACCTCGTTCGGGCTTCCCCAAAAACCTGCTTCCTCCTTTTCATTACGAATGAAAAAAAAAAGAAAGTTCAGCGGCGAGAGAATATAATGAACGCAAACATAGGCTGCATAGCGATGCATCGGTGAGAACAGGCGGACAGCGTCTGTGCCGTCCGGAAGGCGTGTGAAATTCCGGCAGTTGCATCCCTTTATTTTTTATTTCTTTCATCCCCTTGCGGAACAGCTGTTGACGTGATCTTGAATTCACGCTGTAGATACCAGTCGAAGGCGTCCGCCTCGGTGGAACAGTGGCTACGGTGCTCGGCTGCTGACCCGAAGGTCGCGGGTTCGATCCCGGCCGCGGCGGTGGCATTTCGATGGAGGCGAAATGGTAGAGGCCCGTTTACTGTGCAATGTCAGTGTACGTTAAAGAACACCAGATGGTCCAAATTTCCGGAGCCCTCCACTACGGCGTCTCTCATAATCATAGCGTGGTTTTGGGACGTAAAACCCCAGATATTATCATTATTACCGTCGAAGGATTTGCTGGCGAGATATGTGACGCCCGCTGTGATGTACTATCAGAAGCGATTACTTGAAAAAAAAAAGTACTCATCTTTAGTATGAGCATGCGTGGTCATCCTACGTCATCGATGACACACTTTTTGAAAATGTTTCTGCGCTTATTACTGAGACCACTTGAGCAGCTGAACGTTCTGTAAAATTTCTTTCATATCCCTTCGCTGTTCGAAAGGACTATTTCTTTTTGTCTGATGCATTAGCTGCGAAATAATAAGAACGGCGACAAATGTGGAAGAAGATTCTACTTGCGCTGTATTCTTTTTCTTTTTTTTTAAATTTTTTTTTTGTGCCGTAGAGTAGCAATCATCCACGCGTGATTTTTGACGCGTTCCTAAGTACACTACCTTTAAAAACTTTATGTAAATAACGCGCCTTTAATAGTCATCCTCAATGATAACCAGCACAAGCCATGGGAAAGTATAGGGGATTTTAATTGTGCTGTTTTTAAGTGTATCGTAGTAATCGTGATAGAGATGCGAAGACAGTGAAGTGGACGAAAAGACAACTCGCCGACGGCAGAGATCGAACCCTGCAACCTTCGGATTTCAAGGTTGCAGGATCCGAAGGTCGCAGGTTCGGTCCCTGCCGGCGGTAAGTTGTCTTTTAGTCCACTTCACTTTCTTCACATCTATGTCACAATCACTGCGATACACTTAAAACATCACAATTAACGTCCCCTTTCACGTTCCCTGGGGCTTCATTATCCACTGGATTTCATTAAGGTTGCGTCAAACAAAGAAAACGAGCCCTTAATTGTTTTTCTTTCATTAATTTAGCATGCATAAGCTGCATTACTGACCCAAAGTAAAACAATGCTCTCAAAACAGCTTGGGTTTATGCGCTTAACGCCTATCTTAACTGTATAGGTGAAACCTGTCGGGTTCGTTTGTCTTTGGTTTTTACGCACTCATATGACAAGAACAGCTCACAAACAGGCAGTTAGTCGAAATGAATACTACGAGGGGGGGAAGTGCGCCTGGGGACGGCAAAGGGTTAGGTGGAGTTTACGAAGTTAAGAAATTTTCGGGCATCAAATGGAATTGGATCGGGCAGTACAGGCTGGGTTGCAGGAGCTTTCGTCCAGCATTTGACCTAAGACACGCTGATGATGATGATGATGACGATGATGAACTGTGTATAAGCCTTCGCAGTATTACATCTGTTAACTTGACTCGATCCTCCGCCGACATGACGCATGTATGTGATAATTTTCCGAAGAAGTTTCAAGTATTAGCAGAATTTTGGTTTGGGCGAGTTTGTTCATGGTCAAACTTTTTGGGGTGCAGCGCTAAGAAGCACACGGACAGAAACACGCAGTAGACAAGACGGGCGCAAACTTACAACTGCGTGGCTATGTTGTAGAATATTTGACTGCCACGCCAAATGCTTGGGTTCAGTTCCGGCTTGAACAATGTGTTTATTTATTTCTTTTTTTTTCCCCTTCGTACGCGCGATAGTTGTGACGGGCACCGGTAGCGGTGGCCGACATCACCCCCATTAACAATTGTTGGAGTTTTACGTCCCAAAACCACGATATGATTATGAGAGACGCCGTAGTGGAGGGCTCCGGAAATTTCGACCGTTTGAGGTTCTTTAACATGCGCCTAAATGTAAGTACACGAGTGTTCTTTGCATTTCGCCCCAATCTGAATGCAGCCGCCGAGGCCGGGAGTCGAACCCACGCGCTCGAACTAAGCAGCGCGACACCTTACGTGCTAAGTTACCAGTGCGGGTGACATATGGCCACCAAAATCGGCTGCTTGTTGTGAGCTCATAACAGCTTAAGCTGTAACGAAAAAAATAAGGCAGCTTCGCACTAGGGCTGCCAAGCCTGAAGGAAGTGCGGAGCTGGGCAGCCTTCTTTGTTTCTCTTCGCTTTTCTTTTTCTTTCCTCCTCTCTTTCTTTATTTTTCTGTCGTCGCTTTTTTTTTTGTTCTTTTCCCTTCATTGTTTCTATTTATTTCTTCCTCTCCCTTTTATCTATTTCTTTGTCATTCTTGCTCTTTCTATTTTTCCCTTTCTCTATCTTTCTATTTCGTGCTTGCTTCCTCCTTTTTTTTCTATTTTTATACGTAGTTTTGCCTGCGTTACGCCAAGCGCACCTAGTTATTTTTTGCTGATGATTATTAGTGATGATCATCAAGGCGCTCGAAGAACTTGGCGCGAGCGCGCACTCACTTATCATCAGAGAGAGAGAGAGAGCGAAATTTATTAGAGGGCCGAGAGGTCGGCCTGAGCTTGTGCGCTCTGGCCTGCTACTCAGCACAGGGGAAAAGGGAAAGGGAAGAAAAGGGTGATGATGATGATGGGGACAGGAAGAGGTGATGCGTATGTACATTGACCCCGTCACACCCAGTGGTCTTCTTAAAGTCTACTGTCAAGTCCAGTATTTTTCATAAAATCTATAAGTGCCCTTGTAGCAGTCCTTGATGCTGTCTGGTCGGACATTGCGGACAATATGTTAGTTTCACTTAGTGTGTTAACACCGATGCCGGCCAACGTTGAAACCAGCATCTTCCGTTGGGACACGTAAAGAGGGCAGTCGCACAATAAATGTGTTGAAGAACAAGTGGAAGCAAACTTCTCGGCGCGAGCGCGCGCTCAGTATACTACAGAACGAGCGTTACGCCAATCAACGACGACGGCATACTACGGCCCACGACAACATACGACAGTCCGGCCCCCTAAAGTGCTCCGCACTTAAAAGGAGTTGTGGTGTCTCTGAACAACAGCCAATCGGGATTATCGGATTACACCAACCTCGGTTTGGAAGCGAACTCCCGTACACACAGTTACTTTATAATTTTAGCAAAGATAAGGACGCCGTACGCGTAAGTCACCCGATAACCGGAATCTCTTGTATTCAAAGGTGAAGGCTAGACTCAAAACAGCGCCAAGCCAGCGACAGCGCGGGTTCCAAAATCGGCGGACACATCGCGCTATGACCCAGCAACAATGAGCCCCGACATTTATATATTTATAAGGCTTTGGCACGTAGGAGAAACTGCTCTTCTCAGTCAATAACAACGGAGGAGTGGCATTATTAGGGTGAATACAACAGCACCGATAGAAGGGAGGACAAGCTAAACAACAACAACAACAACAAAAGTTGTCCAGCCAGTTCGGAACCGGTCAGGAGCGAACAAGCCATAACGGTTCCTTGCGGGTGATGTCATCCTTGTTGATATTTACAGAGTTCGACCGCCTTCTTCCCATAATACCGACGTCAGGGGCGGAACCTTTCCATTGTTACGTGTCGGCAATGAGTTCGTCTAAACAGAGTCGAACCCTCCAAACAGGAACCAAAGGAGTTCCCGCGAAGCGGCAGCTGCCTGCGTTCCCTTTGTTTGGCGGGTTATTAACTGTCGCATCGTGTCAGTGGGCCGAGCGCTAAAAGCGCTAAAAGGAGACGCATGCATGCAAAGCGACACGGACTCAATATTTCAATAAAAACCGGTTGCTCGATGAATGGAGCGAGAAGACTTCCGGAAAGAGAGCCGGGATAAATGGTTTAAGTGGTTCCGATATTATCGAACGTGTAAATAATAAACAAAAAAATGCGGAGTGCATGGTTACGTGGCGAGATGCGTAAGAATAAGCTATAAGTGTATATCAATGCTTGTCAACTTAAGCTGTACAATGAGCCTTGCGGCAGCTGCACCGGCAAAAAGAAAAACAATTTTTGTGCGAGTAAAACTTTCTCTCTCTCTCTTTTTTTTTTTTTTTTCGCGTGAGCTGTCACACTCATGAGCTATGTGGCCACAGAAGCCAAATGCAGCTACCGAACGTGCCGGTAGCAATGAGCGTCCACTCTAGTCTTTAATATGCTATAGGTCCAACAAACACTGTTACCGTGAGCAATTTCAAGTGTTCTGGAGACAACTGAAAGTCCACGACTGCATTTGAGACGTGTGGCCCTAAAGCCTGTTCTAACGAAACGACTTCCAGCTTTTCATGGGATTTCAGGAAAAACAGAAGACATTTCTTTATTTCTTTGTCCGACTTCGCATTGTAAACTGGACGCTCAATATTGCAGCCAGCTTTTCCAATTGGCCGCATAAAATCAACTGCATAAACTGATAGACACCCGTTCGATTACGTCAGCCTCCTTTCACCCTGGTAGTTAAAGGAGAGAGTAAACTATTAGGAGACTGCTAAACTGCTAAAGTTTATTAAAGGCAGCACTTGTCCAGAGCGTCCGCTTTTCCTCTCCGCGTTTTTTTCGCCATGTTTGTCTTCAGTATGAGCAATCAACTAGCCCAGTCAACCACCTAACTGCATTAAAGGTTAGGCCTCCAAAGGTTTTCACCTTTCATGCTGCTACGCACATCTTGGTTTGATTAGACATATATAGTTGGCTGCGTCCTCAGCAGCGCAGCGGACGCCACCTGCCAGCTGTTTTCAATGGCAGGCTACGTGGGCGCTCAACTAAATAGATCTATTCTTCCATTTGCCCACGCAATGTCCCGCAGCCTACTGAATTCTGGCCTCTAGACACTCTGCACAGAGGTATACTCCTGATCGGTTTAAACTCGTCATTCCTTAAGCGTTACTACAACCACTCTTAAACTGTTATAGCTGTTTTAACAATAAGGAAGTCCGCGACAGAAAGAGTGCACTACTCAATGTAACGGCCCAGCACTACAACATTGTTGAACACACTATCCTGTAGTGGGGCCTAATAAGGCGTAAGCGAAAGAATAACACAGAAGCCTGTAAATACGTAAAATTTTAACTTCTATATATGCAGTTAGTATGTGCTACTCTGTCCAATGCAGTGCCATACATTTGGTTCAGCGGAACAAACTTATCAGAAGGTTTTGTGACAGTGAGATTCCGGTGTTAACCTGATATAAGACGGAGATAATGTCCTTACCAGTCGAAGACGACCTTTACGTGAGAGCCCCAGTTTTCCTTGAAGCAAACTCGACCCGATGTTAATAGGATCCGCGTCGCAGAGTTCAGAAGCAGCGTACAGTCTACGCACAAACACGTATGTCTTCTCGTTGCATGCAAGTCGTGCAAACCGCACGCAGTGAAGTGCGCGTGCAGCAGAACGTCGCTATGCACAATACAAACACGACACGTTGCACAGAGGCAACGTCTGCGTGCGCAACAAAACGAGTGGACGACGCCCGAGGGTCGGCGAGAAAAAACAAAGCAGCACCGAATGCGAACAGTAAACAACAACAGGTGACGGCGAAACAACAAAGGGGCGAAGAGCGGCCGCACAATAACGAGTTAGACGAAGCACCACTTGAAAAACGCTGCAACTATCGCGTTTAAAAAAACACGTATGTTTTATAGTTCGCTTCGATATCACAGCAGATTTGACCAGATGTTAAAGGAAAGAAACAGAACGGAATACAAAGCTAGTCAACATTACCTGACTCGAAGCGAAAAAAAACAGGTGTTCGTAAAGTGTTGTTTCGTTTATATATTTCGTTGGTCCGCTTGGAAAGCTTAGGTCGCGTTTGTGAATCTTATTGTTTTTTTTGTTTTTTTTTTAAGGGTTTGCATAAACGACTATATAGGTCAAAGGCGTGGCAAGAAAAGAAGCAACTGAAGCGTGGTACAATTTTAGATTATACACTGCGTCGTTTTGAAGTCTTCTTAGACAATCAACGCCACGAAACGGTTTCGATGTGGTACACGCTACGCGCGTGTTCGCTAGATATACATTATTCAAAAAGCGTCGCAATCTCTCTAATTGGTAAACGCCCATATCGACAGCAGAGGACTCTTATGAAGTTACTGTCTCCAAACGTACGTGGAATCTGCCGAATTTTTTTATTTCTGCCGGGTTATATCCACATTTAAATTAAACCCAATTATTAACATTCGCTGCGCTCTGTGCTACTCTATATACAGCCTACTCCCGACTTCTGTTGCAAAAAAAAAAATCACGCCATATCCATGAAGTGAATGATGATGAGTGGGCGAAGCTCGATCGTTTTCATCCATGGCAGAAAGAGAATAATTCATGGTCATCAGCGTCATCGTTATCACGTGTAGTAGGTACATTACACTATACTGGAACGCGCTTATACTTCATCGTTATCACGTGTGTACATTCCACCATACTGCGTCATCGTCATCTTTATCAAGTGGAGTGGGTGCATTCCACTACACGTGGCTACCTACCTACCTACCTACTACTACTACTACAGAGGAGGGACAGACCCACACCCTAAGGAGCTTCGTCCCTAAAATCACGCCATATCCACGAAGTGAATGATGTCATCGTCATCGTTATCACGTGTAGTGGGTACATTCCACTACACTGGAACGCGCTTATACTTCATCGTTATCACGTGTAGTGGGTACATTCCACTATACTGCGTCATCGTCATCTTTATCACGTGGAGTGGGTACATTCCACTATACGTGGCTATCTACCTACCTACTACAACAACTACGACAACTACAGAGGAGGGACAGACCCACACCCTTAGGAGCTTCGCCCCTAAAAAATGAAATCAGTCGTACACAGATGCGAGAGCCTGGTGCACTTGCAGATGATAGCCTGTACAGACAGCGATGTAGTTGGAGAAAAGTGCTCCACAACACCAAGCCATTAACCGTATATTCCGCATGTTCCATGCCAATAATCCAATACTGTAATACCGTTTCACGTATGACAACTGATCCGCAATATTATAAATACATATAATCATGTGATTATGATATTCGACATTGTATCGTTTTTGCCCGATAAGCAGCGATTTACGCAGTTTGATCGTTTCTTCGTTATGATGCAACCGTTAAGTTCAGGTGAGCGAAATAAATCTGGAATCAGCAGTGGTTTGCTTCAGTTCTAAAGAAGTCCTCCGTCGCATCATGTACCGCAGGGTGAAACGCCTTTGCTGTATGCCTGATGTCAGCCTCGTTGGCAACCCTTAATCCCTTTTCTTCACAGTAGGGTAGCAAACCGAACGCGAGTCTGTTTGACCTCCTTGCCCCTCTTTCCTTCCCTATCCTCTCTTTCCTCCTCGTCCCTATCATGTTCGTCCATGTACAAGCATTGTGGCTACTTTAACGGGACACTGAAGTAAAACAACGCATCGGATTAAAATTGATAACTTGTACTCTGACAACTCTAATGTCGTTCATTTCACCATCATATGTTTATTAATAGAGGAGGAAATCAAGCTGAAAGTTTCATTTTTAAATTTCGCGCCGAAATCGCCGTACGTGACGTCACGGATTTGAAAGTGCATCTTTCGTGTTTGGCCGCATTGGCTCAACGTCATTTCCTGAAACTTGGTACGTGCAATCTATGGCTTCCTCAGAGGACAGTGTACTGTCGGCGTCAAACGAAACCCGAACACCGGCAAAGCATTCGCAACGGTATAGTGCGTGCCGTCCAGTTATCACCATGGACTGGCACGCGCATGCGCAGTGCTGCCAAACCGGATGCGCGAGCCATGTCACTGGCGATGACTGGAGGACGCGCACTGCGAATGCTTACTGCTGTTCGGGTTTCGTTTGACACTGATAGTAGTTTATTTTTACCAATTAGGAGCTGCGTAAGACCTAGTAGATGCCATCAAAATTTATGACGTCACCGTGTTTGGTACGAGAGCGTCAAGGTGGCGTCGCCATCTACTTTCTTTTCTCGCGTTTTCTCGCTTACCAAGTGTCTTCTGGCAACTAGCGTGGTGATTTTAGAATTGTGAAAAAGTAATTTACTAATAAGAGAAAAATCGTTTTTGTCCTTAGTGTCTAATAGTTACACGATACGCTGCAGTATATACACAATGATACGCTTCCGCATTCGCAGCCTCTGGCTTGTCTCAATCCGTGCCAGCCATGAAGTGGACATATTTATGCAAAACAAACATCGCGCACGTGCACACAGACAGACAGACAGACAGACAGACAGACAGACAGACAGACAGACAGACACACACACACACACACACCTCCTGGTGGTGCGGGCCACCCCCACTTTCTTTTTAGTTATTTTTATATATAGGGGACCAAAAAAGCAAACACACACACACACACACACACACACACACACACACACACAAACACACACACACACACACACACACACACACACACACACACACACACACACACACACACACACACACACACACACACACACACACACACACACACACACACACACACACACACACACACACACACACACACACACACACACACCTCCTGGTGGTGCGGGCCACCCCCACTTTCTCTTTAGTTATTTTTATATATAGGGGGGCCAAAAAAGCACACACACACACGCACACACACGCAGGCACGCACACGGACGCACACGGACGCACACACGGACTCACGCACACACAAAAAGCTGTTGTCCACTCTCGAGGTTATTGGAATAATGTATTCAAAACAAGGCGCCACCGCAAGCGACAATAGAAAGGCGGAGGAAGACGATGTATTACTGAACACATCCGGGGCATTCAGACAAGAGGGCACGTAACAGGCCTGCTTTGCCTTGCCGTCTCGGGTCCGACGCCAGACATTGTAAACAAGTCGACTGGCTACACTTTATGCTCGCATCTGTTGTCAGAGGCTTTGATGCGTCGCACCTGCTTTCCAGAAAACGAGTCCTTTGAAAGAAAATAAAAAAGGAACGGCGTCTTAAGGAAAATACGAGAAAAAGAGACCCAGGCAAAGAAGAGCACAAGGTTATAGCCTTGTACAAACGCTGTAGCCGACCAAAAGGCTGGCTGTGTTCGACAAACGTGGCCAACAGTAACACAGTGTAAAAAAACATTCGAGACAGAAAAAAAAAAAACTAAGAAAAAAAGAAAGAAGCAAGGACGTCTGGTTATGTCTATTCACTAAACTAAAGGCTTGTTTTTGCAAATGTCGAAGCGGAGACGACAGACTTTCGAAAGCTGTTCTCGCTCATTTTGCAATGGCTTGTCTTCTTTTTTTTTTTTAACGTAACGACGCAACACAGCGCTTTCTGTGTTTGCATCAGCTCCCTGGTGACGGCGGTTTAAAGTCCTAGGGCAGAAAGTCTTCGAAGAACAAAATCCTGTTGTCTCAGTCGCTTCGGCACCGTAAATTAAGAACAACCAACCAACCAACAAACAAAAACACGGAACAGATGCGGAAGGTATACCAGCTAGCCAGTGGCTGTGAATCCAGATGTTTGCGCAGACCTTTGGGGTGATTTTCTTGCTTAGCAACGAATGGTTACTGTGATGTCGATGATAATTATGATAATAATTACTGGCTACAACATCACGCTGCTAAGCTAGATGACGCATGTTCAATTTCTCGTACAGAACGCAACGTAAAAAAGTCCAAGTGCTTACGTTAAGGTACACGGACATAATTATTTCGAACTGCGCCACCATGGCGTGTTTAATAATAGTACAGTGGTTTCCAATGAAGAGCTCGAAATTTTATTCAACACCAGAATAAAATCAACGTACTCGTCCGCCGCGGTAGAACAGTGGTTTCGGTGCTCGGCTGCTGACCCGAAAGGTCGCGGGTTCGATCCCTGCCGTGACGGTCGCATTTCGATGAAGGCGAAATGGTAGAAGCCCGCTTACTGTGCGGTGCCAGTGCGCGTTAAAGAACACCAGATGGTCGAAATTTCCGGAGCCCTCCACTACGGCGTCTCTCATAATCATACCGTGGTTTTGGGCCGTAAAACCCCAGATATTGTTATTGAAATCAATGTGCTGAAGCTTTCATTTGATTCTGCTTCAGAATACCAAGCTTTAATTCGTTCATCAAAGAGTTGCATTAGCTGTTAAACTCGAGAATAACTTTATGATAATTTTGGGCCGATTTGGTGCTTATGCGGATGCACTTGATTTCGTTTTTTTTAAATATCCGCATACTATAGGAAGGAAGGAAGGAAGGAAGGAAGGAAGGAAGGAAGGAAGGAAGGAAGGAAGGAAGGAAGGAAGGAAGGAAGGGAGAAGGCAGGGAGGTTAACCAGAAAGACTTCCGGTGGGCTACCCTACACTGGAGTAATAATCATACCTTACATATACGAAACCGCGTCAATTACGTTCGAAGTACGAGTCGAATAGAAGGTTATTTGATTCGCTAGAGGTAATTTTTGGGTCATTTGCGCAAACCGGTGCTCGCGCGATACGATGACATGAGTACGATTTTTTTTTTTTTTCAAGTACGATCAAGTTTGCTTTAGCTCAGCTAAGATACCAGCGAAAACGATGTTTTCACCCCTAGGTGTATCGATCTGTCAACCGTTAGAGAAGCTGATCGTAAAGGTCACAAATTTAAAACTTTGATGTCTTCTTACTTTGGGACAAATATTAATAAAAAATTTTGCGTGCCAAAACTGGGCCATCAATACGAAGGACGCCGTAGTGATTTAACAAGCTTAGTATAAGCACTGGGAAATTTTAAAAGCTGTGGCAACTGTATAGGCTGGAATGGGCAGCAATTTACGGAAATTTGTTTTGTACTCTGCACAATAAAATTAGGCGCATTCTTCAGGAGATTTAAAAATAAATCGACGTTCGCGACCAGATTACTTCACCATCAGAGTATGTAAGATTTCAAAGAAATTACAAAGATGTTATCCGATAATTTTGCGCGCGTTCTAAATTATGATTTCCGCTATGAAAGCGTGAAATTCGCGCTGTTGTCAAAAAAATTGCGCGTTCGCATATGCGGGCCTGATCGCAGTGCAATGACTGCAAGTAAGCGCCCCGTTTACAGTGCTTTCATACAGAGTTCATTGTTTTCTGCACCGTATTGCAGTTGCAAGCTTGACAATTCCAAAACTGCGCTTGAAGTGTGAAGTTTCTTGTGTTAAGCTTTAGAGAACGCGAACATAATAGTTCATGCACGGACACGCCGCGAATGATTGCAAACGTGTCTCAGTAAAGCTAACTACGTGATACAATTTTCACATTATAACCAACAATTTAAGTTTGACTGAATTCCAAGAGAAGACAAACGCGTGAGGGGGGAGACAGAAAATTAGGTGGGCAGATAAGATTAAGAAGTTTGCAGGTATAACGTGGCAGGAGAAAGCACAGGACCGGGTTGATTGGCGGAACTTGGGAGAGGCCTTTGCCCTGCAGTGGGCGTAGACAGGCTGATGATGATGATGATTGAAATTTGAAAATGTCCCTCTACTGTGATGCAAAGACCACACACGACAACTCGCAGGTATATTCAGTCAAGTGCCCTAAAATTGGAGTGCTTCTGAGCCTTCTATTTGCTTGCATCTGAAGTTTCCATTATATTTAGCTAAATTTAAGGAGTCGCACTCACGACACAACAGAAAAGGTGCGATTTAAACGGAATTAAATTATTTGGTAAGGCATATTATTTTTTTTTATTACGAAATCGATTTATAACTTATATCTTCCTGAAAGCGCGCATAAACAACTATAATTGTTGCGAATCCGGAGGCCGAGTAGTAAATATCTCTGGAGATAATATCTCCAGAGATATTATTACAGATAATGTCAGCATTCCCGTTGTGCGTTGACATACTGTGAGCGTTAACGGTATTCACTTGCTCGTTATGCTTTAAAATAATTAATTATAATAGTTAACGAAAATTGTTTTGGTAAGCGTTGTTCGAAGCTTGAGAAACGTGCACTTCCTGACATGAGCGTATCTCGATCGGTCGTCGAGAAATTCCGAATTTTATCCGGAGCCACAGTTTTCTTAGAACCCGAAAGATCAACAAACAAACAAACATTCAGAGGAGGAAAGCTAACAAAATGAAAGTAGTCCTAGCTCAGTTGAAGCGGTTGGCACGTATGAACTCTATAGCACGTTCTTACGCATAAAGCACACCACGTGACCCACCTGAAGCGACTGCCACCAATCGGCGAACAACCTGCGGCAGGGTAGAAGTCCAGAGAGGAACACACAGGATGTCCGTTAGTCGCGTCACAGTCCTCGCGTCGCGTAGCACGCGGGAAACCACAGTCACACTTAGTCCTTAGGTCAGAGTCAAATTTCAGCGTAGAGAAGCAAAGTCCAGTTTCGCGGACAGAGGACAATTCACCAGCGCCTTTCATTTTCACGGGTTATAATTACGACGGGGGGCCCCTCCCAGTTTCTTATACATATACAGTTGAGTTGATAAGAACACGCGACGCTTTCTTCTTCACTTTGAAGTGACTCATCTTTGAACGGCCACGCGGTTCACACGGTTCGTTTGAAAGGAGCCTTTTCTCGATGGTGATTTGCAATGCCTGACTGAATTTGACTAACTAGTGAGATATAGATGGATGCTCGGTGCGGCTTAGTGGCAACGTTGGTCCAGCACATACTACGGGACGATGACTTCGATATGTGCGTCAAATTAAACGAGTCGAAATAAGCTTGCCGCATCGGAAATGACTTCTCGGAATACATTTCTGCGCCTAATCGTCGGTGACTGCGGGGCGTAGGGTGACGCACATTGTAGAGAACGCGCAAGGTGGACAACCGGGGCCTTCTGCGGTCATTTCTTCGGCGCACGGTGTTAGACGCGGAAGCCGCGACGGAACACAACCAAACGATGCGCGAGAAAGTCCCGTCGCAGATGGGAGTGTGTACCTTGGCACTTGGGACATGGTCGAGCCGTGTTGAGTTCAGGTGTCCGTCACCTTCGTGTTGTTGGTCAAACCCCGTGTCGTGGTCACCGAAGTACGTTCACTTTTGTCGAACAACGGGCCACGAAACGAGCGTTCAGTTCCCGCAGGAAACGTTCCAAGATGACAGGCAAGTTCGCGGACGATCGCGAAGCAGGTAGGAGCAATGAGGTGGTGAGCGAAGCGTGGACATTCGCTCGCGGGATCACGTCCGCGAAACGCGCGTCGCCCTAGCCGCCACTTGACTGCGCGACGGGGCAGCACTAAATTGTTGTTGCCTCCCGAATTCCAGGGGAGAGAGAGGGAGAGAGATACCATGGACTAAAGAAGGAGCTGTACGATCGCCTTCTCAGCCCTTCCCTACAAACCCTTTCTTCCCACGCCCTTTCGATTTGGCTCGGGCCTCTTTCTCTCCTCTCTTCCCCAGAGTGAGACGCTACATCTTAAGTCGTGAGCTCGAGACAAGTTATATTACTCTTGTCAGGTGAGATTTCCCCCTCCCTACCCACGCCCCCCTTCTACTGCGAGGAATGGTTGAAAATGTTTCCCATTGCACCCTTCTTAGCCCCGCCTTCCCTATTTCTTTCTTTCTTTCTTTCTTTCTTTCTTTCTTTCTTTCTTTCTTTCTTTCTTTCTTTCTTTCTTTCTTTCTTTCTTTCTTTCTTTCTTTCTTTCTTTCTTTCTTTCTTTCGTTCTTTCCTTCTTTCTTTCTTTCTTTCTTTCTCTCTTCCTTTCTTTCTCTCTTTCTCTCTTTCTTTCTTTCGTAAAAATTTACACTGGACGGTGTTTCGTTTCCCCATTACTTTCGTCGATTTATTTTAAAACGAACTTCAGCGTTTTCCCAGTTTTTTTTTCTTTTTTTTTTTCATACGTTCGCCGGGCCCATCCCTTCTGTCTCCGGATCTTGCCTGAGCCATGACGTCACGGCTGAATGGTTCGCGACTCGGACGCTTCCCTCGGCGTTCTTTTGTTTTCAGTCACGTACTCATTACTGCGCGCGCTTTCTCAACTCTTTCTCTCTCGCTTCTATTCAGCTTTTCTCTTTATCGCTACACTGAACTTTGACACCGCAAGAGACAAACGACTGTTACAGTGCCGCAAAAAACAAAAAATAATAAAAAAGGACGGCTTTGGGACGAGCCATACACAGTGAGGCTGGCTTGGCAACCGAAAAGGCGTTCACACCTTTTAGTATGCGAAGTGGGATGCTACTACACCCCGTCGGCGTTTGTTTTTTTAAAAAAATTAACTGCATTACACGGAAATTTGCGGATAACTTATGCAACTACACTACTACAGTGTAAAGCCCACCTGGTGTTGTGCGCACGGGTACATGAGCTCACGGGAAGTATTCCTCTAGAGTTTCGCGACATCGTTTTGGTACGCTTCACCAGCAGACCCGCATTAATAATGTGCTTCTGGTTAGCATACACCCCTCGGAGAGTACATTTTGTGATTGGTTGCGCAGCGTCAACAAAATTTTACGTGCTTGGCACGTCCGCCAGTGTCAGTGGCCCCTCAAAAATATGGGGGGGGCGCCTTCCTATTGGGCGGTGGTAGCGTCCATGGGTGGTGGCAACACGGACCCCTCGTGTTTTTGGAAGCGTTAGCATTTATGTTATAATAGCTTTCGCAGAAGGTGCACCAAGAACGGCGGACGTAGTGATCGTGTAGCAGTTATAATTTCTGGTCGCCCAACGTAACCACTGTACCACTTTCCCGCACTTTCAGCCTTTCAGATTTAGCGTAACAACTTTACAAAGTATAACATCACGCGTCTCCATGGTTAAAAAATTAGAGCAGCTTCGCACTAGCGATGCGAAGCCTGAAGGAAGTGCGGAGCTGGGCAGCCTTCTTTGTTTCTCTTCGGTTTTCTCTTTTTTTCCCCCCTCTCTTTCTTTCTTTTTCCCTATTCTAGATTTTTTTTCTGTCTTTATTTCTTTATTTCTATATTTCTATCTTCCTTCCTATTTCCCTTTCTTGCTCGTCCTATTTCTCGCTTGCTTCCTCTTTTTCAATTCTTATACGTGGTTTTGTATGCGTTAAGCCAAGCGACGACAGCATACGGCAGCATACGACAGCATACGACAGCATACGACAGAATAAGACAGCCCGGGCCCCTAAAGTGCTCCGAAATTAACATTATCATCAAGACACTCGAAGAACAAGAAGAAAAAGACTTCTTGTCGCGAGCGAGCGCTCAGTAGGCTACAGATGTCTATGCTATGCGTGGTTTTGCCTGCGTTACGCCAAGCGACGACGACAGCATACGACAGCTCGGGTCCCTAAAATGCTCCACACTTAAAATTTGCACTTCTGAGTTTACTATCAGAGTCGTCTCCGCCTAGCGCTGCCATAAGAATGAAGCCGGCATGGTGATCAGATAACATTAGTGCTACACACTGCAGTAACATTTAAGAGGTCAGTTGTTTAGGTTTATCACCAGGCCTCAGTGGCCAGTTGGGACAAGCAGTAGCGACCGTATCGACGTTCGCGATACGTCAAGGTTATCACATACTTCAGCACGTGCCTTGATTGCGTCGCCTAAATATATGTTAAGACATATAGAGCGCGAAGCACGGAGAGCAGAGGGCAGTTTCAGTGAGAGTGAATAAGAGATAGATAAACAACACGTGACGAAAGCTATCGATATGAAAGATAAGCAGGCTGCAGCATTCGACTTCAGTGAAAGTTGACAGCCCACAGGAGAGACGCTTCAAGTCGGCGATCGTACAGGGAAAACTCTTATCTAATCCGATACCTCATAGCGACACTTGAAAATCGCGGCGAGATCGCGACAGTGTGGCCCACGGGCTTTTTTTTTTTATCAATTCTCGGAAGGACGGCTCTAAGCTCGACCATGTGTGGAACAATGTGGTTTCCATGACAACAGCGATGGTGCGCGCGACACACATTGAGCGTAAGTATATGCTCGCAATGCGTATTTAGCGCTACGCTTTCAGCTCCCACTCGGCCGTCTTGAGTGGACATGCGAGTGCGGAATAGCAGTGCTGCCGCACCATGAAAGCTTATCACACAACAGTGTAGAGCGAAGGTGAACAATGGATCACCGGGACGGCCGCTATGGGTGGTATACTGGGAACGCGGAGGGGCGGTTTCCGGATTATGTACAAAGGCACGCTGAAATAAGATACCGTATACGAAGGAGCTTCAAAAATTTTGTGGCATATAAAGACTCGGAGCTTTTATAATGGTTTTGTTTACTTTTTATTGCCCCAAGTTAACTGGTGCAATGCTTCTTGACAGGCGCGTATTGGTTCGAAAATGGCCATGTTTCATATGATCTACGAAAAAGTTAATTTGCACAGAAATGGAAGACTCAACAATTGTGATGCGGTATTCGACGACTTAATTAGCATTTTGAAACTCACAAGGCACGACAACACTATTTGGATATTATCGCCGATTTATTTATGTCGCTTTTTTTTGACGTAAGAGCTGATTGTGAACTAAAAGGTCTAGGTAGATGGCATGGGGGAAATTGCGCGCGCCGTTGGAACAAAACAATGAATTCGATAATGTTTATCTTAGGAAAACGCTACTGCACAATGAGTAATGTAACCTTTTTTTTTTTCTTTTCCCCAAAAAAGTCAGTCGAGAATATATTAAGGTTGCACGACATCCAGAACATAATGCTGGACTCACCTTCTTACGTCAGCGATGCAAAAGGCCAGTCCTCAGCCATTGCGAAGCTCTGAGTGGCGTCTCACTGCGAAGGAAAGATCAAGGGAAATGAGTCTTCAAGACCGAAGAAAACCTGCGCACACTGTATCATTAGGGCCTTTTAGCTTGTACGTATACGCCTTTACGTTACCGTGTTACCGGATACCGGAAGGAATCTGCGCATGCGCGGGTTCTTACGGAACGTAGACTTTTACGGAACGTAAACTACTCGCCGGATAAGCTCTACGTTTTCGGCCCTACCTGGCAAATCCACCTTCGTTCGTGGCTACTCGCGATATCCGCTTTGAGGATTCTCCAGCCGCTGAGTCAAAAGAAGTCAAAGTGCGAGCGATCAACTTAATTGTTTCAGCAGGATTGCCGAAGCTAGTGTGACCTAGCATGCCGAAGCCGTAAACGTGAGAGGCCTAAAGCCCCCTGACATGCCTGACACGCTGGATAGGTGGCGCCATCTAGCGGGGCTAAGATCAACCAGGCAAACACAGAATTTGTATTGAAGAAACATCGTGCATTCTAGTTCTGATGTGAATGCCTTGCAGCGGCGTAACTACGAATGAGATACCTTTTAAATATTTTTTTTCCCTCAAGAACACTAGGCGAAAACAAGCGTGTCCATGACTGTGGTTGCACAAATCGTCTCAAGATGTCGACACCATCATCCGGTAACACGATATTTTGACACTCCTTCGCGTACATTGGAATACTTTACCCGCTAAAAAACCTCTTTTATGATTTTGCCGCAGTGATAATTCAATCTTATCTAAATTAAATAGGGTGTAAATGCAGCTATCATCACAATTTAGTGGTTTGCGCAAACGTAAAGGTATAGGTTTACGTACGTACGTAAACGTTTACGTACGGGAGCCAGAACTTTCCTAAAACATGCGTTCCGGTAACACGGTAAACGCAATCCGATATTCCGGTAACACGGTCACGTTCAAAAAGTATACGTACAAGCTTTAAAGTCCCTATTGTAACCTGTGCAGTCGTTTTACAGGGCTAAATCATTCGCACGTTGCTTGGAATTAACAGAATATTACCGCAAATATTCGTGGCCTTTCGTGAAATACCGCGTGCGCGCTGCCTACATATGATGCGAACGCGGAACTGCAAGTTATTAAAGACGATAGTCTTTCTTGGGATACCTAAACGGAGAAATTTTGGTCTGTCTGTCTGTCTGTCTGTTTGTCTGTTTGTCGGCACGTCCCACGATTCAGCTAGCTGGCCAAAGTTTAACCCCCTGCCTTACGACCTCCAATCATGACCAAGAAGCATGTGTTCATACGGGTGAGCGTGGGCAATTAAAAATCAAATATTACGCATACCTGAGGCACAACATCAATACCTTAGTACTATTCACAGTGTTCCTTTAAAACAAAATCTATAGATACGTAATTATAAAGATCCTAGTGTTTATTACGCGGCGCTGCTGTGTACAAAACAAGTCTCCGCCCAGTGATTTAACTTCGACGCTGTGGCTGGCTGTGGTGCTGCCACCTGGCAGCAGCAGTGTTCAACACAAGCCGATGTTCCCCGGTAGCGCTGTAGATGGCGTCCTCTTCTGTTTTATCAATGCCAGCCAGATGCGGCTGATTCATCGTAGAAGAGCGCTGTCTCAGGCAAGGCAAAACATATATGGCCGCTTGATGAAATACGACCCACTCTACAAGACATGATCAGAGAACGCAGAAAAAAGACCGACGACCAAATTTCAGCGGAGAAACGCCGGCGTCCGTCTAAGCGCGCCCGGAAAACGTTCGAAAAACGAGCCCAGCGGCTAGCCCAGCTATTAAATTGTGGTACTCATGCCGCTCATGCAGTGCAGTCGGCACAAGACTATCGTCTTTCGACGACATTTGCAGCGAAGCACGCAGATACGCGGCCAATTTTTTTATTTCAATAAATTCAATCAATCAATAACTTGAAAGCGTGGTCGTTACAGGTGGGGTTAACGTCACGGTATAAGTTCCATTCCAATCAATCGATCAATCACTCACTCAATCAATCAATCAATCAATCAATCAATCAATCAATCAATCAACCAATCAATCAATCAATCAATCAATCAATCAACGTTTTAAGTGACAGAGAGCGGATCATGCATGTAGTAGGAATAGTGAAATGCCTACTGCTCTTATGCGGGTCTTTGGGCTCTCTCAAGATGTCGCCGTCATTTTTTCGCCCCAAGGACCTCCGACTTGACGTTGTTAAAGGAGAACTCCAGCGATTTTTCGATATTCACCGAATTACGTAAAACTTTCAACATATCTTCTCTTCGCTGCCCTGATGATATGTGCCAAATTATACAGCCGTAAGTCATTTAGTTTTTGGAAAACGAATTTTAAAAATTGGTAGCCAATTCCGGAATCATACCTTCAAATGCGGGCCACCCTGTGTAAGTGACGCATCTGTCTACTCCTTACTCGCCCAGTAGACGGACGCAGCGCGCGGCGCGCGCTTTTTTCGTCGAGGCGACGCTGACGCTAGCACAGTTGTGTACCGGATTTCGTGACGTCATCGCATACCCAGCATGGAGAATGGAGCAGCCCCCTGTTTCGGTTTCTGTTTTGACTCATCGTTCATTGCTTATTTAGAATTATTGACGATAGTGTCGTCAAAATGAACCACCCTAGCTATTGCAGGACTGTTAATACTATTTGAAAACGGGGTTATCTCAGTATGGTCGAAAATGCACCGGAGTTCCCCTTTAAAAATAATTTCGACTTGACTTGCCTCGCTTGCCGCGTGCGCTAGGCGTTACGTGCACGACCATAATTGGTTTTTGCCGCCCGTACGTTTCTTTCTTCATTATTAGTGGACCAACGGTGAGTAGCGGCGAGGTTTACCCAATGTGTGTGGCATACGCCAGGGGCTTTCTCATACAAGCAAACAGACAATTTCCCTATAGCTTCGTACAGCTTCGTTGTGACAATAAATTCGGGAACCCTTGTTCTATCCGAAAAGGGGAGAAGCGAACCTTGGCGTGTGACGTAGTTAGGAGGGAGCATTGCGCAGTGCTCCCTCCTAACTGTTTCCCTCAGAGTTTCCAGATGCTACTGCGCTAACGCGCGAATAATCATCACAAGAAAGCCCTCCATAAAGGGGCGCGACTTTCGAGAACAAGCACAAAAGAATAAAAAATTTAATGATTTTTTTCCAGTCTTAAAAAAAAATGTTGATTATAACAAACAGATGTCGCTCCAATCCGAAGGGTGAGTTCAAAAAAAATCCCTTCAATTACATTGTACAGTGAAAAAAAGAATATGCGCAACTATGAACCGAAGCACGCATTTAATTTTTAACATTGTCTCCAGGGTATTCTTCCATTCGGTTGAAGGCACTTTGCCAGTGCACGATTAACGTTACAAGTTTGTTGATTCCCTCAACGTATGTTCAACTTGAACGCTCAACTACACAAAGTCATCGACAAATGCGATATTAGTGAACGACAAACGCGCCATTGGTGAACGGGACAATCACTAAACGACCTTTATTTGCTGGAAAAATGCAAATAAGCCCAGAAAAACGCGACAAGCGATTGGAAAAATTCTACAAGCGACTCAGCGGGGGAAAAAAAAAAGCCCAAATCCGCTCATTAAAAGTGGAAGCTGGCAACTCTGGTTTCAATTATGCATGCCGGGAATAGGGCTATCATCCACGTGTTCATCAGCGCAATCCCTCCGTTGCCACAGGCAACAAGGACAGTCACAAGTTCATATTCAGGCAACAATAAAATGTAGCAACATCGAATTACCAGTATACCTCGATAACCTCCATAAAAAATTAGGGGGACCCTTAAGCTTTGCCTTTAAGAGTTGAACGCGATAGCGATATCCTGTCCCGACTGCGTACTTCAACCACTTAGTGCACACTTGCTATGCACCCACTACGTTGTGTTAAGGGAATACGCGCAGTAAGGTGTGTGCTTTTTGTAATGGGTGGCCGGCTTTAAAACTACGAAGTCGTTATGATAGTCACATGTTCTGACGCCCGATGGCAATGTACGCTTGTACCACGCAATATTACTGGGATATTACATGTTATATTGCGACGCCCATATAAAGGACGCTTGCGTTTGCGAAGCATGAAAGTTATTTTCACTGCATTTCCGAAGCAGAGGAAGTTTTTTTCACTGTAATTTCCAAGCAGAGGCGTGGCTGTGGGGTAGAACACCTGCTTGCCACGCAGACGGCTTGGGTTCGATCCTCACTGAGACCCGGAAATTTTTATTATTTATTTTATTTGCATCTTTCTCGATTTTTCGGTCACGGACAAGATGGCGATTTTTCGCTCACAACCAACGACACCGACGCTGACGCTGACGCCAACGCCGGAATTTCTGCGAAACGAGCTCTTTAACGCTATCGCGTTAAAAGATCAGATTGCCTTATCAGAAACGGTTGATAGCCGACGATCTTACGATCGAGAGAGCCTCACTTATTGGAAAACGGCGCATATCACTCTTAGTCAGGTCCCACGCCTAAAGCGCTAGATATAGCCAGGAAACCGGACATTTTTCGTCTGGTTTCCCGGATATAGCCAGCATTTAACCAGGCCCTGATTCAGAGTGTACAAGTACGCAGTCACCGGCGCACCTTTTCGCGCAGACGCGCATTTTTGTACACTCGCGGACGGCGGGTTCTTCTTGCGGTTCTACCCACAACTCCAATCTGTGTGGAAAAGCAGGCTTCGCTTGAATAGCCAGAATATGCCCTCTACGATGAGTATTAGGACCAATTCACTTCTTTCCCGAGGCGTCAAAAATTAAGTTTACAAACTTAATGCGTTCCTGACTAGAAGTTGAACGAACAGTAACGCACGGAGTGATAAGATAATCGAAGCAATGAAAAGGTAACCGTGAAGAGACGAATCGAAGCAACGGAAAGATAACCGTGAAGAAACGACGTCAGGTTTAAGTTAAACGGTAAGGTCGCGAGAACTGCACCGTTCTCCGCGTCAGAACGTGTTATGCAAATAGACCGAGGCGTGCCGTGTTCTTTTGCGGAGATCCAATCGAAATGCTGTGCCGAATAAAGAGGGGCGACATGCGAAAGGTAAGAACAGAAAAAAAAAAAAAAGGCTCCTACGATATTTCTGCCGTTAAGGGTGACGAAAACAAAACAATGGCAACAACGCGCCGATGAAAAAGTCGCGACCGTGTGCGGCATCGCAAACGGGAACGCGTAATAAAACGAAATTTAGAAGGCGAGAGAGTGAGAGGGGGGGGGGTGGGATGGGGGGTGGAAGCGATCAACAAAAATAAGAAACAAGAGGCCCCTTCGGGAGCTCCGCGGCAGCTTCTTTCTTTTTTTGATTCCGCCAATCGCGACGCCTCCGAACAAAACAAGATGGCCGTCGCGGACCAATGAGAACGACGCGTCCCCCTTTTCTCCTCCTTCCCCCCCAACAACGAAGCGCCGCTTTTGAGGCGACCAATCGACGGCGTCGTTGCTTTTTTTTTTCGTTCGGCCCGAATGCTGCCGCTAGCGACGGCGGCGGTTGCGGGTGCAGTTGGAGAGAGAGAGAATAGAGAGATGAGGAGGGTAGTATAAAAAGAAGGGGCGGTGGTAATAAGGCACCGCCGCGCGCGCGCCTCTAGTGAGCGAGCAAGCAAGCGCTACGCCGCGAGAAATAAACAACGACCAAAGCCTGCCCCGACGCCCAGCGCAAACCGCCCTCCTTCTCAAAAAGCGAGAGAGGCGATGAAAAAAAGAAAAAAATATTGAAGAGGGAGCAGGCTGCGACGCAAGCGCCGACGACGCCAATGCCGCCGCGCCGCCGACGTCGTACTACAAACGCTTGCAGCGCGGCGCTGCTGGTCTGGGCGCCCATGGGAAACAACAACGTTCCTTTTCCCGAATGCGAAAAGAAGGGGAGGGCCAGATACACAGAGAGAGTGGGAAAGAAGGAAAGAGAGAGAGAGAGGTTACGACCCTTCTTCCTCGCCACCCCGCTTCGCTTTTGGAAATGTCCGCAAAAACGCATGTTTCGCAAGCTTTCCAAGTGTCTAACGTTACCCCCCACTACGCAACAACTCCCATTGCTCCTACGCTCGCGAGCGCTTCCCTCCTTCCCCCCCCGTTCTTTCACGCCAATCGTTCCCCCCGATTTCGAGCAACGCGTTTAAGCTTTTCAACAAGCCGGTCTCTCTCTCTCTGACTCTCTCCCTCCATCTCTTCGTCTCTTAACTGTAGCCTCCGGTCTTTCACGCTTTACGTAAGCAGAGGCACACCGTATCCGTTCTTTGTGATTTCGCCACTAGACAAGGCTTGAAAGGAAAGTTAAAGCGGCGAAAGTTAGAGTGTGTGTGTGTGTGCAGGGGCGGGGAGAGGGGGGGGGGGGTTGAATTTTCGTACAAGAGCGCGAGAATGAATGGACGCACATTAGCCGGAAACTATTACGAGCGATCGGCCTCCAATTAGAATTTCACCGCCATTCGATTTCCGTTTCTCCTTGTTAGGCTAAATTTTGCTACCGAGCTGTTTTTACTAGGTAAAACGCGCGGTTGTTAAGTAGAACAGCTACGTGAGCGGCTTCTCTGGATGGTACGTGTTTGGGGACTTTGATTTCTAAGGCGAGTCGCCGTAGTTGCTTAGTGAGCTATGGTGTCGTGATGCTAAGAAACGAAGGTGCGGTTTTGACTCCCGGACACAGCGACATCATTTAGATGGCTGCGGAGTGCAGCAACAACATATTGCCCTTAAACTTAGGAGTACGTTAAGGCAGCCCAGCGGGGAAACGTTAATTCAGGGGTCCCGTTCTACGTCCGCATTCAAAATGATACATTACGTTTAAGCTCGTAAAACGCTGTCATTCAAATAAGTTTTTAAGTAACGAGCTGCTGTAGATTTGTAGCAGCTTTCCGTTTTTGCGCACATGAGTAGAGACCAGTGTTTGAATGCGAAAGTTGAAGCTACATGCTCAGCCTCCAATAATATCTCACGTTTTCTTCATAGGCGGTTTTGCAATTAACTGTCCTTAAGTACTAGTACAACAGAGTGGGAGTGACGTTTTTAAAACGCGTACAGTGATAACGAAAAAAGTGTCAAAGTTAAGAGGTTGCTTCACTGCAAGAAGAGCAACTATGTGAAAAAACACGCTTTACAGAGCAACGCTTCAGTTGCTTTTTATACCCAGACGAGAGCGCGCGCCCATCGCAGCACTTTTATTCTGTCGGAAAGGTTTACAAAGTATTTTCTCGTAATGCCTTTTCTTACCTTTCAATGACAAATTTGTAGGCCTATGTAATCGCAAGTACATATACGAAAATGAGCTCTAGACTGCTGGAGCCTGCGAGACTGCCAGAAACGGACGCCGCGTTGTGGTCGTTTGCATGCTTTGCGGACAAGCGTACAAAGATCAAAAAGAAAAGCGGTTAGGAATAGTAGAAGCGGTTAGAAACAAAGCATGATATTGACCTGTCTGACCAACTACTTTTCTTTCTTTTTTTTTCGAATTGCGCAGTGCTCCCTCCTAATTGTTTCCTTCCTCCACGCCAGGAATAGCAACTTCATTAGCGTGCTTAACAGCGCAACACTTCAGTTGCTACAGGCAACAGTGACGGTTATGCGTTCATAAACACGCAACAATGAAATGTTGCAACGTGAAATGGCGAGTCGCCTCGATAGAAGATCACATTGCCACATCAGAAACGACTGATTGCCATCAAACCCACGATCGAAAGAGTGTCAGTTATTGTACAACGGCGCGCAGAGATATGTATACGACCGGCGCACTTTCTAGGGCCGCATTTTTAGAGGTGTTTAGTTTGTCCGGTGTTTTGGTATAAACGAAGGGGTCAACAGAATACCGTCTTACCGGTCGATGGTACCGGCATCTTGTGATGCTTCGTGAAACCACAATTGCAGACACGTTTGTTTGTTCTCGCATAGTCTCTCTGAGGGAAAGAAAATTAGCAGTGGCTTAGCTCGGCTATGCCAGGATATACGTAGCGTGAGCTACGGACGGACAGATGGACGGACGGACGCGCGGACGGACGTACGCATGGACGGACAGACGCATGGATGGACGGATGGACGGACTAGAGAGTGAGCTCACGCGAGTCAAGCGCCAGCCCGCTAGTGACACGTCACTCCCGGAGCTTCCAGGCCTTCTCCGGCGTGCCAGCTGTGCGCCGTGTGACGTCACTGCTCCTCGGGCATGCGCAGCACGGATCTCGATAAGCCACGCGAAACTGCTCAACCTAGGTCAGTGTAGCTTACGCTACAAAATTTAAGAAAAGTCAACTCAGTCGATATTAGGCCGCTGCAGCGAATTTACACGACCAGGGAAGTAGAATGCTGTTGGTTTCTGCAATAACAATTCTACGCTTGCCTGGTTCATCTCGGGCCGGCCAGATGGCACCACCTGTCCGGCCTCTCACGTTTACGGCTACGGTATCCGGTATAACGCTAACGCAAAGAAGTTTGCGGACAGACTAAAACTCTCTTCTCTAAACTCGCCGGAGCTGTGTTTTTCGCGTATGACGACACTGAACTATGTAACCAATAACAAGTTTCGCTTGAGTAAGAAATAATAATATAGGTTGGCATTTGTATGTCGGGGGGCGCCACCGGTGGGAGAGAGCCACCACATGGGAATATAATATGGACACATCCCATCCTTTTCTGTGCGTCCATAAAAGCCGTGTATATGAGCGGGTCATCCCAACAGGCATTGGTTTGGTTGACCCCCACAGTGGTTCGATTGACCCCGGAGGGGAAAGAGACCGTAATAATCCTCTTTCGGGTCGCGTCGCGTCCTTTAGCCTGCCCCGAGCAAAGACGAGACGAGCCGAACGTAGACGAGACAAGCCACAGTCTCATCAGATCAACGCCATACTGACCTTTCCCCTTCTCTCTTCTATTTCTTTCTCGCTTTACGTTACCTGCTACTACGGCGTGTTTTAACAAAAAAAAAAAAAAAAAAGGAAGCGCTGAAACATTTCCTCAGGCCATGCCTCTTTCTTTTACTTGCACACTTTTGATTCTATCCTGCCATACTAACGCGTTTTTTTTTTCGGTAGAATATATCGTTCCGCGCTCGTTTGCGGTGCATAAAATGGCAATAAAAATGAGGGGGTGGGGGGGGGGGGGGGTGAATTGCCAATGCTTGCGGCTTCGGGTGATCTGCTCGACGCGTGGTGCCTGCTTAGGCCAGAGCCAATAAAGCGAAACAAGAGGACACACATACACGTATAGATGTATATATATATATATATATATATATATATATATATATATATATATATATATATATATATATATATATATATATATATATATATATATATATATATATATATATATATATATATATATATATATAGAGAGAGAGAGAGAGAGAGAGAGAGAAAGAGAAGCGTAGGAGTGGGCGTTTAAGAGCGCGCTGCGGCCGACCCCGATAGGCCAAGGCGAACAGCGTCTAAGTAAGGCAACCTGGTTTGCCTGCGCGAATGTACGGGCGCGGTCACGTGAAAGAAAAATAGAGGCCCTCACGTGCCAACCAGCTCGGCCTCAATACGCCGCTGTTCGTCGCTATAGAGAGATAGAGGAGGAGACGAAGGGGAGGGGGGAGACGCAGAGAGAGATGAGTGTGAGAATTCCTCGTTTTTGTAAAGCGACGAGGAAAATCGATCGAGGAGAAAACAGGAGGGAAAATACGCGGGGCCACCTTTTGCTTACTTTGCAAATGTGCTTTGCCACACTGCACCTATCTTTAAAGCGCTGTCATTAACGCGATAAGTGTACAGTCAGTGCGCATTGCCAGTTCCAACATATGAGGCTGAAACATGAAGCACAACAAAGCAACTAGATAAAATTCACAGTTTCGCCACAAGGCGAAGCAATGAATGCGATAGCAACAAATTGGAATGTAAAGCGACGAATGGCAAGCAGGTCGAAACATGGAGCGCGCTGCTCACGCACACATGACGCACGAAAACAACACGCACAGGACGAGAGAGAACTAACAACGTTCACAGCTAACTATGTATTTTCTAATAAAGAACACACGTCCTGACACTTACATATTAATGTTGCGCCTCAGGAATGCGTAGTATTTGCTTTTTGATCGAATATGTTCACAAATAGCTCGCCGTTTGAACGTTGAAGTACGTGCGCGTTCGTGGCTCAGCGGTTAGCCCTACAGAGCGAGAGAGGTCCCTCGTTCGATGCCGCGCGTCGGAAACATTTTTCTGAATTATTTTTCTTTGTGGCTTTTATAAATATATAGATACATATACGGGACATGACGGCGACGCCGACGCCGACAGTGAAAACCAGCCGAGAGTGTCCATATATAATTTCTATCGCAATAAAAAAGTTGAGTACCACGCAGCGTGTAATGGAACGTAGAATGGTGGGAGTAACACTGAGAGATCGGAGGGCAGCAGAATGGGCCAGGGAACAAGCAGAAGTTCCACCTTCCCCCCAGTAAACACCTACCCCGGTAAACATCCCCTTTTGACAGAAGGAATTCATCTACATAATTCGCGCTTTACAAGCGCTGCTTTAATACGTACACCTAGCTAGTATATACAAGAAACTTCGAAGCCAAGGTGATAAATGAGATACGAGTCAACGTGCACAGGCATCGCACTGCACACGGGCTTCTAGCATTTCGCCTCCATCGAAATGGTACCGATGCGGCCAGGATTTAACCCGCAATTTTCAGGACACCAGCCGAGCGTCGTAATCACTGTTATGGCAGTTGATTAGTGACAAAACATCAGACCGAATGCGCGGCTTCGAGTGCGCTGCATGCCTTGGAAATGCAGCAGCCGCGGTTATTAGGAGAAATCACAGACCTTACTGAAATACAAAAAAAGACGCGTACCATCAAGGAAGGATTCAAGATAGAACAGAAAAGGGGGTTAGAAATGATTTACGACATGGGTACACCGGACCTAAATAGTTCTCACCAACAGCACACCACCACTGCTACTTGACTGCACCGTATAGGTGGTGCTTTGTGAAAGCTGAGATTAGGCTTACAATTACGCTAATCACGGTAGGGGAGCATGATTAGAACACGCGCGAGCCACACAAAAGTAATGTTTGCTTATGGAGTTTTGAAACCTAAGATATAAATTATTTTTAGCTTGATTTAAACCCAGTAAATGACTATCTACCACGGCAGTTTCCTTGGGGGTGGCAACTCAAGAGGGGCATAAAACTTGAACTCAACGGCATCGGCTTTAAAGGGGCCATGACACCCAATTTTCGACCGTAATCTGTGTTATGTAGGTCATTCCTTGTGCGTTCACAAATAACCTGGTGAAAATTTATCGCGTTTGGTCGAGCACTTAATTTATAAATGAATATTTTTATGAACACGCGAGCGGCCTGAGAGTCGGGCAACACTGGCGCACTCGCGAGCCGTGACGTAACGAGCAGCTAGCTGTGCGAGCATCTGCATTCCGGCGAACGATATTGTCCCGTGGTCAGCTGCGCGGGAAATCGAGATATTTTAGCATTCTCGATCTTGGCACTGAAATTGAACAATTTGCAGAGGCCGAAACTTTAGTAGAAGACGACGGTTCTGCTCCGTGCAGCACATGACGTCACAAACGCCATGGCAAAATGGCGGTCGCCGGCAGGGGGCGGGGTTTGTAGCCGCCTTCTTCTATGGCTTGTGTCGCACTGATTTTTTAAAGGACGATAGTCTTTCTTGGGATACTTAAACGCAAAAATTTTGGTCTGTCCGTCTATCTGTCTGTCTGTCTGTCGGTAACCCGATTCAGCTACTCGGCCAAAGTTTAACTTCTTTCTGAACGCCCAGCCATCTTGAACTGGTGTTCGCGTTCATATTTGTGAACATATTCGATCAAAAAGCAAATACTACGCATTCCTGAGGCGCAACATTAATATGTAAGTGTCAGGACGTGTGTTCTTTATTAGAAAATACATAGGTACGCAATTCTAAAGACCCTAGTGTTTTTTAGGCTGTCTCAGGCAAGGCAAAACATAGTAGTACGGCCGGCACAAGACTATCGTCTTTCGACGACATTTGCAGCGAAGCACGCAGATACGCGGCCAATTTTTTTTTTTTTTTGACAGTCTGCTTTTCAAATACGTATAGGCATAATAGACCATATACTTTTAGTTTTCTCTGAAAACCACAAGTTGTTGTGTGACCGTGTCATGGCCCTTTAGAGCAATGTACTTTTCAACGTTTCCCATGCCACCGAAGGCGAGTACGCAAGGACGTGGTCCTGTTCGAAGCTCACACGTTTGAGACACGTGTTTTGGGAGACGGGTGTTACTTGTGTGTGTGTGCTTGCTGCGGTTCGCAGCACAGCTTGTTCGTTGGACGCGGGTTGTTGAACGTGTCAGACCACTCCCCTCCACAGAAAGATCTGTTGACGAACGATGCGTCGGACCTGACAACATGTTGTGGCACGAAGAAGGTGAGGAAGAAGAAGAGGAAGAAAAAGAAATAACGGAAGCTTGTCTTTAGGGGGTGCAGTATGGGCTGTCGCGGTTAGAGTGGGCGGAGGTTACGAAAGATTTACGCGACGGGGACACGGAGCGTTTACGACGCCTCGTGTCTTCGCGGGTACACCGGAAGGCGCGAAGAAGCGCAGTTGTGGTTTAGGACGATCGTGGGAGAAATTTTTTTTTCTCTCTTCTGCCCTAGATAAAGGTTTCTCTTCTAGAAGGCTACTTTTTAAAACCAGCTTTGGAAAAGCAGGCTACCTTTAAAGCAAGCTTTCTGGCGTAAAAAAATTGGCCGCGTATCTACGTGCTTCGCTGCAAATGTCGTCGAAAGACGATAGTCTTGTGCCGGCCGTACTACTCTGTTTTGCCTTGCCTCAGACAGCGCCTACTCAACGTTGAATTGGCTGCATCTGGCTGGCATTGATAAAACACTAGGGTCTTTAGAATTGCGTACCCTATGTATTTTCTAATAAAAGAACACACGACCTGACACTAACATATTAACGTTGCGCCTCAGGTATGCGTTGTATTTACTTTTTGATCGAATATGTTCCCAAGTATGAAGGCAAACACCAGTTCAAGATGGCTGGGCGTTCAGAAAGTGGTTACACTTTGGCCGAGTAGCTGAATCGGGTTACGGACAGACCGACAGAAAGACCAAGATTTTTGCGTTCAAGTATCCCGAAGAAAGACTATCGTCTTTAAAATAATACTAATAATCCAGCTCTCCTTCGCCGATACCAACGAAGCACCGAAGCTGGTGGCGTTCCCTTCGTCAGGCCTAACGCATTTATGTGTTTTGCAAGTCTTTCAGAAATGTTGTATCCCTCCTCCTTATTCAACACTCTCTGCTAAGCTTTGAGGTGGCTGTACAGTTTTATTGCCACTCTTGTACACATGTTTACAAAGAAGTCTTCGCTTAAGATGCTCCGATATGTTGTATCACTGCTCTTTATTAAACACTCTTTGTTAAGCTTTGAAGTGGTATAGTATAGCCACCACCTTTTATAGACCACAAAGTATTCCTTGACAGTGGTGTGACTATGGCAACGAGCACGTCATTCGCTGGACTAACTCTCGCCTTTTTCATCTTTAGTGGAAGTTTGTGTGTAGGGGGAATTACCCAATTTGTGCGGCACATACGCGCTTATAATGATAATTTTCCATAGGTCACACAGACTTCTGTGGCAGATGTCCGCTTAATAATAACATCTGGGGTTTTACGTCCCAAAACCACGAGATGATTATGAGAGACGCCGTAGTGGAGGGCTCCGGAAATTTCGACCATCTGGTGTTCTCTAACGCACTGACATCGCACAGTACACGGGCCTCAACCATTTCGCCTCCATCGAAATGCGACCGCCGCGGCCGGGAGCGAACCCGCGACCTTCGGGTCAGCAGCCGAGCACCGTAGCCACTGTTCCACCGAGGCAAGGACGGCAGGTGTCCGCTTGTTGGGCTCACTGTTGCCTTCATTTTACAGCGAAAGCTGTTATGAGATCATAACAAGAGTGCCGTAGTTGTCCGCCGCCGCCGGTGTCCGTAACCGCTATCGCACGAAATAAGAAAAAAAAAAGAAATAAGAAAAAATGTCCATGATGGAGCGGGGTTCGATCCTGGGTCCACTCCGTGTCAGCCCAGTGTTCTACCACTGAGCCACGTCTTTTTTCTTTCTTTCTCTTTAGCTTGCCTATGTACATACTTAGCTCAAAACTACTGTGCATAAAAACCGTATACAAGCATTGTGTCGGGAAGGAACCGCGTTAACATGCGCAATATAACGTGGTAGGAGAGTAAACCAACACCCAGGCGTCAGCGAATGCGAATTGTGTAACCAGGCGTCACGCAATATGAATTGAATTATGACGGGGTCGTTGAATGCTTCCAACCCATTACAAAGGGCTCAGCCATAATTCTTCGTCGTCATCAGCCACCGAATCAATTAATGGAGTAGTGGGTACCTTGCAAGCGTACTTGTATTACTAATAGCCCCAAGATAGTTTTCAACGGGTTTTAGAAATGGTGCTCTCCCGGAATCTTTCGCTGTGACTGTGCTGCGCGTTCCGCGAAGGCCTGGCGGTTTTTTAGTGGGCCAGTGGTGAGCAATTGTATTTACCCAATGCCTGTGGCGCATACCCGTTTATGATGCCCTCCAGCGTTACCTAGGATCCCGAGCTCGAAAGGCTGCCAAGAAGAGTTTCGCTGTTGAAAAGCGTGATGATTCCTAGTTTCGTGCGGGAAGTGCGGTACATGTGGCCACAACTCTTCAAATTCGAAACTGACTTTCTATATAGGCGTCTGCCTACGTTCGTTGTACTCTGCAACGTAGAGTTTCTTAGGATATTTATTAGTGGGAAACTCTAGCGCAGCTATCGTTCAGCCACCATGGGAATGTTGGGTAGTACACAGATTTGCCTAATCTTCGTGCTTAAAGGCCAACTCCGGCGATTTTTTGACCGTGTCAGGGTAAAGGTGCTTTTATGTTCCTGAGACACTCTTGTCATGCGCCCGATAGCTGAAATGCTCAGCAAATTCAAAAATAATTTTTAATAAGCAAAAAGGTGCAATACCGAAACCGAAACCCAACCGAGTGTACTGTCTACGTATGACGTAGTAGTTTGTTACAAACCGGAAGTCGTGCAAGGCGTGCTGGTTCCGGCGGCGCGGAATATCGCACGCTCCTCCACAGAGAACAGAAAATCGCGCGCCAAACCAGCCAAGCGCCGGCCAAACACCGTCGCCTCGTGGCCAGCGCAATATACGCTGTAGCGGGCAAAGTTAGCGAACCCATCGGCTGCGTCACTTCCGTCGACCGGCAAACCAATACGTCACACACGCAATGTTGCCAATAATTGTGGGAAGCCGGCTGGGCGTTTGCAGACAATCTTTAAAATTCATTTGCAAACAATCAGCGCATCTCTCAAGCTTGAAATTTGGCATAAATAACGGAAATGTGCAAAGGAACGTACCCAGAGAATTTCATTGAGATCCATTGACCTCGACAAATCGCCGGAGTTGGCCTTTAAAGCTTCGAACGTACTTGTGGCTTTCTTTATTATTGTGTTTTGGCGTTGGTTTCACTCAAAAGAATGGATCGTTGTGAACTTCGTGAGCCGCTTTGTATTGGCGAGCCTAAAAAACGTTAAGGTGGCTAAGTAGAACCGTTGAACCTTTGCTGAACTTCGTCTTGAAACAAAGCGACTCCAGCCCCCCACGGTGCCAAACGGAGCCGAAAGAACGGATCTTAGACAAATCCATGTACTACCCGTGATTCCCATGCTGGCTGAAGCTCCGTGCGTTGCAGCTCGCATAGACACTAGCGCCTGATTTCCTTCTAGTGTACTCTTAGGAGACTCTAAGGTGCGAAGCCCGGCGCCATTGTCTTCTCTTGGTGACGTGATGTCACACTTTCGTAGAGGCTGTTTAGGCACCCGCTTGAATTAAATACCTTCTCGGGATTTGTGCGTAGTAGGGGGAAAACAGTTCCTCCCGTTAAAATCTTTGTTCAGTTCCGAGGCTAAGCATCTACCTTATCTTCCGTCATCCTGATGCTTATGAGATGATGGGCAGATTAGATTCGAGTAAATGCTGCACTCACATAAGCTTATTTTGTTTTTCTTACCGACACCTTCATCAAGGATACGTTCTTCTGATGATGATAGAAGTTTCCAGGGCCCCCTCTACTACAGCGGGCCTCATAATCATATCGTCGTTTCGGCATGTTGTAATAATAATAATAATAATAATAATAATAATAATAATAATAATAATAATAATAATAATAATAATAATAATAATAATTATTATTATTATTATTATTATTACTATTATTATTATTATTAACACTAGTCAAGGAGCACACATCGTCTCGTCGCTGTCAAAGTGGAGCCCCTCAACTGAGCTGTCTTGTACGTATTCCTGTCCATGGATTTGCGGCACAAAATATTGAACAAGGAAACACACAAATATATAGTTCCATGCAGTCTACGATTTCGTTTGATCCTTCGGAACGCATGCTTTTTTTACGCGACATTGTTATCTTTCCCTTTTCCTACAACATAGACGAATCGCATAACCATCACTTAAAGAAGGGCACCACTTGCCACACCAACATCCGGACAGGCAGTCCCCGCGAGTAAGCTAGCTCCATGCGCCTACGGACCCCGGCCCTCAACTTTCTGCAAGAAAAATGTAATGCAAATTGCAATTCCCAGGCTGCTGCGCCTTTGGTGACGCAATCGATTCTGGCAATGCTGCCCTGGTCAACTGTCGACCTCCACGAAATATTACAACGATTCCTGTGCACCTGGAACTGAGGCCGGCTTCCTCAAAAAGTACCGTTACTCACTTCGCACAAAGTGTGTAACCGTTAACGCAGGTAACTCCTCGACGAAGACGCGGACACGGAACTAAGCCTAACGCCACGTGACCTCGGCTGTACAAGCAGCAGCGACACCTTGCTGTGAACTCGACCGCAGTTCCTGGCTCTTCCGAGAAACGCACTGCCGTCCCGGGGGTCGCTGAACTCGCGCTGTTCGCTTCTCTGCTTTCAGTGTTTGCACTGCGCGTGACACCACGTGGTGCAACACTGGGCTGCCCCTCGCGGCAATCTCGCGAAAAACACTGGTTGGACGCGTACTACAAGGGAGCCGCGACGCGCCGTGCCGACGTGAGTTGTGTTCGGTCTCCGGGGACTCAACCGTGGCCCCCCCGGCTTCCTGAGGTGGTGCAATCCAACCCCCCCCCCCCCCCCCCACGCACTGCCCCCCCTTTTCCGCTGTGTCTTTCCACACTCGCCGCTCGTTCTCAAAACAAAACTAACCGCGGCACAGGCTCATAACTGGGTTCCGCGGAAAAACAGCGGCGGCCGCCTCTTTTCCGGCGTCTAAGCGCTCGTAACTAGCGCCGCCTAAACGTGGCACCACGCCATCTTTGTCATCCCCCCCCCCCTTCCCGCCCATTTTTTACACGCTGCCTTTCCGCGTTCTCGCCTCACTATCACCGACAAACGCTCGCGACCTCTGGGCTAAAACGCGGCTACGCGAAGAAGCTGACAAGCAGTGTCGGTCTACAGGGTCGCCGCCTGGCATTGCTATAGGGCTCACGAACAGCGGAGGCAGTTGTGGAACGTGCAACGCTGTGAACGAACGCAAAGCGCCGCATTAGACACACACACACGAAATGAAGAAAGCAAGACGTGTAAGAAATAGACGCTGACTACGCCATATTTGCGGGTCTCAAGAAAAAAAACAAACAAAACAAAACTGGCGGGCAGGCGAGCAAGTAGGACGACGCCAATGAAGCGCTCCGCGCCTCAGCAACCGTACAACTCTACCCCCCCCCCCTACCTCCCATCCTCCTCCTTACAACCCTGTCCCGTCAAACAAGCAGTGAGCGCAAACAAACCGTTCCACCAGCGCGCCACCAACCAGCGTGTGTTTGTACTCAAATTCCGCGCACTCCCTACAAGTCTCACTAAGGCCTCCCAACAGTCGCACCTCCCTCTTGGTCCTCCTAGTGGACGGACCACTACTTCGAGTCGTACACGGCTCGTCTTCGTACCACGGCGATTCCCAAACGTCGTGTAGACGGCGGCGGTATGACCGGCGAGATTTGCGTGTAAATAAAGGTGGCGCTTAGGCGGGGCGCTGGGAGGATGGAAAGAGGGTCTACAGGAGTTCGTTGTGTTGGGGGGGGAGGGGGGGTAGTGGTAGTAGTGGTAGAAGGTATAAGAGCAGTTACGGGCCAACTAGGTTGACGCTTCAGAGGAACGCCGCGTTTCTGCACCGCCGTGGCGGGCTTCTAGAAGCACTTGAGACGGGCAACCGACGCGAGACCATTGCAGTTTTGTGTGCTGAGTCACTGCTGCCGCGAGTGTCTCTGCTGCGCGCGGACTGGTAAACACGGCGATAGGAGGTGATCCAACGTGACCCGTCCTCCTCTCCCTGTCTCCGCTCACGCGAGCACGGTTGCTGACGCGGTAAACGTAGAGTGGTGGGTGGGGTTAAAGGAGGAACTGACTAGAGGAGGTGACCCCTGGTAAGGTGTCATTCTGACTGCGGTGTCAGAGGTCGCGGGAGAGATAGCGCTGCCGGGCTGTGTGGTGGTGCTGGGGGGCGTAGCCGTAATCTAGCTAGGAGGCCGGAAACTGGAGTTGTTAAAATAAAAAAAAAAAAGGAAAAAAAAAGAAAGGTACTTCACGGCCTCCAGGAACCCCCCTTCTGTGCTTGTTCTGCCATAAACAAGAACAGAGGGCGACGTGGCGGGGTTTCATGAAACAAGTATGCCCGGTAACGCGAAACAAGTTTTAAGGATAGAAGAAAAAGGGGAGTCTGTCAGACTAAGTGCACCTAGCTCCCGGCATACGGATATTAAAAAGACTTTGATTGTAGACATCGAGGTGTTCTTAGAAAAAAATGGTTGACGATGGAAGGTACCATATGTACGCTACAACGGTAGAGCAGTGAGCCATCCCTCCTATGATCGAGGTCATTCACACAGGGAAGCTTATTGCATACTAGTAACAACAGTTCAGGTGAGTACAGCTGCATCGGACAACAAAAGATTACTTCAACCGCGCGTGCAAACAGGAAGGCACGGGTACTATGTAACTGGTGGTAGTGCGACACTATCAGAGATCTCGGATCACTGATAAGAAAAAGACGAGAATAAACTAAGTTTGCGCAGGTACTCTCGTATCAGTTTGGGAATAAATGATACATTTGCGCTCAAAACATGCAGCGATGACGTCACTCTCACACAGAAAGCAGAGAATTTGACGATTACGAATTCATCTGAGTTGCGGACCGTTCCTGTTGGTCCAGCCTACCGTACGGTCACGGTTAGGGACAGGATTTTTACGACTTTAAAAAGTGCGCAAGATCAGCATAATTATTCTCTTCGATGATCGTCATCGCGATCATCGTCATCGATCGTTCGTGCCGTTTATCTCTTCATCTTCAATTTTTATCACCATCCTCATCACCTCCTTCTTTTAAGTGGCCAAGCATTCCAGCACATGAATATGTAGAAGATGATAATTGAGGGAGACAACAGATTAGAAGTTCCCGTTTACCGCCCACGGGGGGTAAAGTGGTTATGGTGATCGACTGCCTACTCGAAAGTCACGGGATCGAATTCCGGCCTCGGCGGCCGCGTTTTCAATGGAGGCGAGAATGCTTGAGACCCGTGAACTTAGATTTAGGGGCACTTTAAAGAGCCCCATTGAAATTTCCGGAGCCCTCCGCTACGGCGTCCCTCATAATCATATCGTGGTTTTGGGACGTTGAAGCCCAAAAATTACTATTGTAAAGCTCCCGTTTGCTTCTTATTTCTTTCGTTAAGAAAACCATAGAACTAGCGACAACCAAATATCGATATATTCGTTGTCTTCAAGTCTTACGCATAAGCATGCCAACTTGTCGACATCTGGTGTTGGGGGCGTGACCGGCCACAGCAGAAAATACGAACCTCTGCTGACGTATTCACGGAATGAGGGCAGGCGGTACTATCTGAACTTGTTACAGCGGGTAGACACGGTACCGCCTCTTGATGCATTGCTTGCCGGTATTGCACCGAGATAGCACCGGTAGCACCGAATATTACGCGGCAGAACCGAGATAGCTGAGCGTGCGCTGGTTACGCTAGCAGCTACGGTAAGATAAAATCACGCTTTTCGTGCCATTGAAAACAAAACCACAAAAAAAAAAAAAAGGATACTGTACAGTGTTCAAGGTAGCCTACCTGTTTTGACATTAACGCTATACTAAAAAAGCATAGCCCAACTAACGAAGGAAGTTGGGGTAATTGGCTCCTATGCATCTTCTGTGACATATAGTTACTAGCGCGAATATCTTGAACGAAAAAGTATTGGGACGGGACGTTTTACCCGTGCTCCACTACCTTGGGTTTAGTAGCCTCCGGCTGGATTCGAATTGTGTAGAGATTCCTACTGTGGGGTTTAGAACGTGCGAATCCTGCTCGCAACCGGCTACCGTTGCATCGTACCACGCCTTCCTCTAAACCTGCCCTTAACGCGCTCTTAACAAAAAAAAAAACGTCGCCGCCTCACGCTACCTTGCCCTCACCCCGTTGCGCAGACGCATCGAACGTGCTAGTTTCTAGGCATCTCCTGCCTTCTCGCCGTACGCACACAGATGCAGACCGAACGGCCAAGCAATACAGAAAGGCCAATGGGAGGAGCGCGGCGCCCATGAAGCCTCCGAGGGACTCTGCAAACACATACAACACATGCGCGCCAGCGGCGACTGACTGACTGACGGCCTGCAGAGATGCAAGCATGCGAGCACCACGAAGAGCTCGCTGAGGCGGCGGCGGCGGCGGCGAAGCCAAAGCACGCGGCCAAGACAAGACAAGACGGAGAAGAAACAAAAACGACAGAGGGAGAGAGAGAACCCGAGCTCCGAGTGTTCCTAAAAGAGAAGGGGCGCGCCGGCGTTCCAGGAAAGCATGCGTTCGCCAGCCGCCGTCGGTGACGACGATGTTTGCCCGCGTAAACAGGACGCGGGTAAACATGGCGCAGGGCGACTTCAGTCTGGCCCAGCGAGAAAAGGGGGCGACGGCGAGCTCGCCGTCTTCCTTCGCCTCGTTCCAAGCACTCGGGAAGGAGTGTGAGGAGGCGCACCAAAGAAGAAGAAGAGAAAGAAAGACGAGCATCTGCGTCTCAGAAAGCACTCGATGCTTTTACCGTGTATATGTAGTATATAGACGTATGACTTCGGGCAGCTTGAATGGAGAACATGCTCGCGGTCACTGTGACTTGAGCGGAACCGGTGTGCGATGAAGAATAAGTTGACAAAAAACGTGAAGTTTCATAGCCACGCCGAGAAATCGTTCTTAAAGGCCAACTCCGGCGATTTTTTGACCGTGTCAGGATAATGGTGCTTTTATGTTCCTGAGACACTCTTGTCACGCGCCCGATAGCTCAAATGCTCAGCAAATTCAAAAATAATTTTTAATAAGCAAAAAGGCGCAATACCGAAACCGAAACCCAACCGAGTGTATACTGTCCAAGTATGACGTAGTAGTTTGTTACGAACCGGAAGTCGTGCAAGGCATGCTGGTCCCGCCGGCGCGGAATATCACACGCTCCTCCACAGAGAACAGAAAATCGCGCGCCAAACCAGCGAAAAGCCGGCCAAACACCGTCGCCTTGTGACCAGCACAATATACGCTGTAGCGGCCAAAATTAGAGAACCCATCGGCTGCGTCACTTCCGTCGACCGGCAAACCAACACGTCACACACGCAATGTTGCCAATAATTGTGGGAAGTCGGGTGGGCGTTTGCAGACAATCTTTAAAATTCATTTGCAAACAATCAGCGCATGTCTCAAGCTTGAAATTTGGCATAAATGACGGAAATGTGCAAAGGAACATACCCAGCGAATTTCATTGAGATCCATTGACCTAGAAAAACCTCCGGAGTTGGCCTTTAAGCGAAGCTTCTACGACTTACACATTTGGGCATCGTATACGCGAAAAACCGAGCGTTAACGAGATGAGTACACAAAAAAATGCGCCCCTCCAATGTGCTCCGGTCGCGTGTGTATTTGGATGCGTCCGTTTTGCGATAACTGATGCGCTCCCGATCGTGGGGTTGTCGGCGCCCAGCCGTTTCTGATGTGGCAGTGTACGATCCTTTATTGGGGCTGACCTGTCACTTTAAAGTTTCCACGTTTCGTTGTTGCCCGGTTGTGGACGCGTGGCCGTCGTTGCCTGTAGCAGCTGCAGCGTTGTTCGGTTAGGTATGCGAGCGAAGGTCCAATGCCACGCATGGAGGAAGAAAACAGTTAGGCGGGAGCATTGCGAAACGCGATAGAAGAAAAGGACAGAAAAGCACGTCGAGCACGCCCGCGCCAGGCTTGGCCGGATCCCCTTTTCCCGATAGGAGAAGAGCTTCTAATTTTTTTTTTTTCTGTTTCTTCCGAGTTGCGTAAGCTGTTCTACCTCCTGCTATTGGCTCTCCTGGTTAGGCTCCAATGCGGCTGTCTTCCCCAACACGTATTTGCCTGTATCGAGTTGCGTTATGAGGCGCGCAATAGTGGAGGGCTACAAATTTAAGCGCACGGACCTCTAGCATTTGGCCCTCCACCGAAATGCGGCCGCCGCGGCTGGGATTCGATCCCACGACCTTCGGGTCGGCAGTCGAGCACCATGACGTCTAGACAACCGCGATGCGTACTGCCGAATTTTCTCTCGTTCTTCCGTACACAAAGCGCAGTGTGACGGTGGCGTTAGGCACCTGCGATGACGACCATCACACCAGTGTCAATGCCGCGGAGGTAAGTTAAATGTCTTGTAACGGAGAAGCTGTCCTGATTCGGGATTCAATTGAAATCGGGAATAACGCCTCTTCAGCAACGTTCACTCTGCCAACCGAGCAAAGCAACGCAGTGATCAACCCGGGAAAGCCGTTGGTCCAAGGTTCGATTAACGGTTCATTATGCATTTTTCTTCATCTAAGAATTTTTCGTTTTTCTTTTCCGTTTTCTAAGATATCGGGGTGGATTTTGTTTGTACGCTCTTGCTAGAACATGGTAGTCATATTCCCCCCCCTCCTTCCATTTCACGAACGTTCTGCGGACTGCCGCGGAACTGGTTCAAGTTTAATTCAATCTTATATCGCCATCACACCGGCGCATGACAGCCGACGAGCCCGAGGTAAAAGTTATCTTTCGATAGTTTTCACAACTTTGTGGACACCTCTGGCTCTTTCATATTAAAAGATTGGGCGTGCAAACACGCATCATTCCCAGGATTTGGAGACATTCGTACGTGGCGCCATCTCTCGGCGGCAGCAACCGCATCCTGCCATAACTGAATGGGAAAGAGGCAAAAAAAAATCATATCTTTTTGAAGTAAGCTAGTTATCAAAAACGACTCCAGGATCTATACAGCAGAGACCTACTGGAACACTGCGGCGAAATTTCAGTATCGCACTACAAAACATGTGGCTTCCCTAGACAATTGAACACCCCCATTGGAAATACATGGGATCCATTGTTAAATATTAAACACTCTGGGAAGCCACGTGGTATGTAGTGCGACACTGTAATTTTGATAGAATGTTTAATTAAGTCTCTGCTTTGTAGAACCGGGAGTCGTTTTTGATAACTAGCTTTTTTCATGAGATATGATTTTTTTCGCCTGCTTCCCATTCAGTTGCGGCAGGCCGCCGCTGTCACCGACAAGAGAGCGCGCTACGTGCAAATGTCCCCAAATCCTGGTCATGACAATAGAGAAGTCAACACGACACAAAATAGGCGACGAACAACTTAAAAGGCGCACAGCGGCCGAAAAGAAAGTAGGCGCACAAACCTATCTGCGCGTGCCCCAGCAAGAGACGATACCTATCAATAAACCATCTCTATTATTAACCTCCATCGCGCACCTTTTCAGTTGTTAACCGGTGTGTGTTGTCTTGTGTCCGTGTGTGCACCCCCAGTCATTTGACATGAGTACCTACCGGCTAGCTGATAATAATAATAATATCTGGGGTTTTACGTCCCAAAACCACGATATGATTATGAGAGACGCCGTAGTGGAGGGCTCCGGAAATTTCGACCATCTGGTGTTCTTTAACGTGCACTGACATCGCACAGTACACGGGCCTCTACCATTTCGCCTCCACCGAAATGCGACCGCCTCGGCCGGGATCGAACCCGCGACCTTCGGGTCAGCAGCCGAGCACCTTAGCCACTGATCCACCGTGGCGGACTACCGGCTAGCTGAGCTCTCTGCTATTCTAAAAGCACTTTGCCGAGCTAAACATCCGCATTTATGGAGCATTTCTAACGAGATGGAGAGCGCCGCGCGTAAGCGTTGACATATGCCATAATAGGTGGCGCTACATAACACGTTTCTCTCCCGCTAGACGTCGCTCGACACCCCCCCCCCCTCCCCCCCCCCCATCCCTCCTTCGTCCCTCTCTAGGAGGATATATAAAAAAAATTTTATATATCCTCCTAGGTCCCTCTTCCTAACGGCGGGACAGCTCGACGACTTACTCACAAGCGACGACATCGGAGATGGGGACCGTACGAACGAGCGGGCGGGCGCCTAACACGAAATTAAAAAAGATAGACAGAAATGACCACTCTTACTCTCGAGGGGCCGTCTTGAAGCGTCGAAGAGGGAGCGAGCGAGCGAGCGCCCGCGGAAGCAAGACAACACAAACACACGCAAACACACGAAAAACAAAACGACGACGCTGGTGGTTCCGAGTGAACGAGCGGCGAACAACAAGCGCCGTGGCCCAGTAACGAGGAGCGTTCAAAAGCAGTGCTTGACACGTGAAAGGAGGCGGGGAAGGAGCGTGTTTTAGAGGCACGGAGAAAGGCTGTATAGATGAGTGAGAAAGGGGGGGGGGGGGGGTGAGAGAGAGATAGCGAGGAAGTTAAAGGGAGGGCAGCAGATGCGGACCAGAACATGCAGAGGAGGAGGAAAGATGCGCAGAGGGGGGAGGAGGAAGAGGACGAAGGCGGCGCGTTTCAGAAGGCATCCGTCAGCGCGGCGTCCAAACAAACAGGCGACTTTTGTCTCGCGAGACACCGCCCTTATTAAACAGAGAAAAGAGGCGCTCTGGCAAAAGGAATAAGAAAGGCGCCCGGCTGGAGGCATGTAGTGTGCATGTGGGATGGGAGGGGGGGGGTCAGCATTTCCGTCCAAACAAGAGACGAGAGACAACATCCGGGCCTTCACAGTCGGCTCGCCAGCGCAGCGGCGGAGGGGTTCTGCAGCTTCGAACGATGTGCTCCGATGCATGTGAGTCCGGAGAAGCTGGTTCTTCCAACTCGCATTGGACTGCCGAGTTGGCCGATTCCGTGGAAGAAATATCCCCTGCTATGGTGTTTAATAAAATTCACGAGGAACAAGAGTATGACGATTATTGCTCATGAAGCGGTTTCTGCTGGATGGCTGCTACAATCCCTGAAGTTTTCAACGCAGTGAAGGCAAACATTTTGAGACGTACTGTAATAAAACTGAGATTGAGAACCTGGCATTAGTTGAACGTGTGGCGCCACCGAGCAAGATGTAGGTGAACCACACGAGCAGGGGTATGAGTCGAAATTACATGGCTGAGACCACGGCACATTAGCGCACAACCAAGCATAATTCCACACAATATCCCTCATACTGACAATACTGTGGAGAGAAAGTCACAGTTTATCACTGCACATGGGAATCTCATACCCACCGGTCCTGCGTTACACCAAGAGACCACGACAGCGTACGGCGGCCCAGGCTCCTAAAGTGTTCCGCACTTAAAAGCTTGTCGCAGGCTTTAGCGTTCGTGATCAACGCGTGCAAGTTTCGCCGTGCTAAATAGAGAGTTAGCGCTGCTGCACTGAGAGAATTCACGAGAAGCGTCGGTTCCAAGGACAGCGACACACGTGACCGAACCACCAAAGGTGCGTGGCATCGGATGAGTATGGAACGCGCATGCAAACCCTTTCTTTAGGCGCATATACGGCTATCTATCTGGACTAGAAGCTGAAAGCCGAGAAGCGATAAAGACGCGACATAAACGAGCAACACACCCGATGGGACTATGCACAAAACGATGCTACGTCACCGCTCAACACGTGACGACAGCCCCGGCAGAGGGCGCCACTGCAGCGATCCGCAGCGCCACCTCGCGTGCGCCCTCCCCGGCACCCGGCCCGTATGCTCCCCTTTTCGAGACGTCTTGTCGTCGTTGTTTGACTCCTTAATAGACGTGGAGAAGAAAAAAAATAATGCTAGAATGAAGAGGTGGGGTACGCCTCAGCGAAACAGATGGTTAACAAACGTTGAAGGGCTCTCCTGTATGCCAATCCCTACCCCATCATTTTTTTTAAGCCTCGACGAAAGGCAGCTGCATAAAAAAAAAGATGAAGTACAGGAAAAAAAGTGCCGTGGGGATAAGTCGCGAGTTTACGTCGTCGCCTACCGTTCGACGTGCGCATTGAAGATGTATACCCAGCCATTAGAAGGGCTTAAGTGTCCTTTGAGTTGCTGCGCACAACAGGGCAACATTAAAAAAAGAAGGTAGGGTAGTGGAGGTAGAAAAAAAAAACAGTTCAGTTTTCGCTACTGACGCGTGAGCTATCAACGCAGCAAAGCGGAATGGGTGGTGAGATAAAAAAAAAAAGAAGTCTACGTAGTACAGGTTGAACTGAGCTTCGAGGCACGTTTGTAGCCACACCTCGCTAATAACGGGAGCCCATTATTAGTGACACCCCGCCTATACGAAAGGGCGAGGTGAACGGGACGAAATCGTGAGCTGGCAGAGTTGGCGGAATCCCGCGGTTTGTTGCAGCATACCGTTTGTTAGTCGACGAACTTACAAGCGCAGCAGGAGGCGAGCTACAATTATGCAGAGCTGGGTTTGCCACGCTAAAGTTGCCATATATTTGCATTTCGAACGCCACAGTGTTTCTTGGTACTGAAGGGATGAATCGTCAGCTTCGATTACTGAGAATTAAAAATAAAAAAAGAATTAAACAGAGACGTTGCTCGCATTACAAGGTCGTCCCATTCATTTCAAGGAGCAGTATGGGGACTAAAATGGCCAATGCATCCTACACACGTCCTTTTCTTTCTTTCTTTCTTTCTTTCTTTCTTTCTTTCTTTCTTTCTTTCTTTCTTTCTTTCTTTCTTTCTTTCTTTCTTTCTTTCTTTCTTTCTTTCTTTCTTTCTTTCTTTCTTTCTTTCTTTCTTTCTTTCTTTCTTTGCTGAGCCATGATCTCCTACTGAATCCAGTAGATATTGTGACTTCACTACTTCACCTAGGGAAGTATAGTGAAAACCACTGTCTTTTTCTTTCTATCTCACTCTTTCTTTCTCTCCCTTTCTCAGTCCTACCAGAAGTTACGGAGCTCAAATGATCATTTGAATTAACAATCCAGTATATTAAAGTTGACACCATGTGCTTTACCCGTGCAGCGGTAATAATTTGAGTTCAACTGACTTATTTTTCGATCGCACAGGTTCAGTTTGGATGCCCGTATGAAAATAAAACAGAATACCAAAAAGCAGCCAGAACCCCTTCTTCCCTTGAAAAAAAAAAAAAAAGTGGGGCGGAGGTGCATGTAAGGGAAGGGTGTTTCAACTCCACTAACGTGAAACCTGGGGAGGGGCAAAGCATGCAGTGTGCGCCGGTGTTTCGCCTAGCAAAATCTTTACTCGTTACTGCCTTACTCGCCGTCGGTCCACAAACACACTATCACTTCGCAGATGTGTTTCCAGAAGTTGTGTTTCAGACAGACGACTTAACCGTAGAGATGCACGTTTGGGTCTCTGGTTTTAGATAAGAAACCTGAGCGCCTTGGCAAATTTTGTCGGGGATTCTGACACCGCTTCTAAGCCAAAGGTAATGTCTTAGGCACTAACGACGAACCTTTGACTCGTAATATGTACACCGGTGGCGAGTAGTGCGTTTTCCCCAATTTTTGTAGCGCATGCCCGTTCATAATGAACTGCGACGACGACATGACAAGCCGAGACCCTCAAGTGCTTCGCCCCTCAAACAGCGCGAAGCTCAGGACGTATATATATAGGGACAGAGACGGACCAATCTCTGTCCTTCCTGGGGCGGCGTCGCCTGGAGCTATTTCCTTAATGGCGGGGTGTCACGTGTTCCTGAAGGTACGGATAACGCCCGACATCGACTAAATCAGCGACTCTTCGCGATCAAGCCACAGCGGGAAAAACGCGTGCACATGCAGTCGATCGACCGGCTATCCACGCAAAAGGCTTGACTTGCGAGCAGCTTAAACTGCTGCCAAGTCAAACGCGCAGCAGCCATTCTGTTTACCCAGAGCGGCGACGCGTCAAGGTTTTTTTTTTAGGGGGCTTCGAAACACGCCAGGGTAAACTGTGTTTCGTGTGCGGAGTGTCGTGTACGACTGCGTCCGTGGCAGAGGCAGCAGTTATTCTTTTTCGTCCTGAATTATTTCCTTGTTTCCTCAGCGACACCAGTTCTGCGTGGCAGGCTCGAGGTGCTTACCAAGCCTAACCTTAGCGTGCGCCCAAGCTGCAGCGAGGCTAAGCCTTGGGTAACAGGGAGATTTTGTTCGTTCTGATGTACGAGTGACATTTTTTTTTATTGAACACAATTTTCAGCTGCAACCTTGGCGACTTGTTGGCGTTCGCTCCGTTAACTTACACACCCTGCAAACTAATTCGCGCAGTTCGCCACCTAGACATGACTCGGAGCAGGAGCGCAAAACTGGTATGGTACAACTTCATATATACTTGCGACGCACTTAACAATTCTATGCGCGAACGAGTGGTCGGGTGCACGATCATCTGGCGCCTACAAGAAATTTAGGTTCTGTGTGACAACTCAATCGATTACTCAATCAGTTCTATGTTTACTAATTCCGTCAATCGATCAACATTCGCTCAGTCTCTCACCCACTCGTCTTTACAGTCGCTTACCGACCAATCAAGCGACTCGCTCGCTCACTCACTCACTCACTCCACTCACTCACTCACTCACTCACTCACTCACTCACTCACTCACTCACTCACTCACTCACTCACTCACCACCACTCACTCACTCACTCACTCACTCACTCACTCACTCACTCACTCACTCACTCACTCACTCACTCACCACTCACTCACTCACTCACCACCACCACCACTCACTCACTCACTCACTCACTCACTCACTCACTCCACTCACTCACTCACTCACTCACTCACTCACTCACATTCCCGCATTTTCACGCATTCGCCCACACAGTTAACTTTCCTTAACAATCCTCCGTCCGCTAAATCGATCCATCACTAAGCGGGGCCCATCTGTGCAATGTCTCTGCTCCAAGTAGCTCCGATAGCGAGTGAAACAGACCACTCAAATGCCTTCAAGGCTACCAAATATGTAAGTAATGCCACGATTACAGCAGCAGCGGTCGCATCAAGGGCGACCGATCTGAGACAGCTCCGCAAGACGACGCTGCTGCCTTCCTTCATGACCGTGTGGCCCGTTATTAAGTTTACCAATGACAACGGCGGTCCATTCAATAAATCTTGATAATCGGCAATTAAAACTAACCGATGCGTCGCCTTTCATTAAACAATAAGTCGCCCCTGGAGTAAAACAGCGAGCAAGCGCTCCCGCGCAATTCTGAAATCGGAACCCGCGACAGCGAAGACAAGCGAAGGGAGTTAGCGATAACAACGCTCGCTTAATGAGACCCGAGCGCGAGAAAGAAAAAAAGCTAAAAACTCGATGCCATTCCGAGGCAACAAACTCAAACCCCACCATCCCCAACCACCGCAACACATTCTAGGTCACACGCCAGAAAACGCAAACCCCCCTCGCGCGCGACTGCGAGCAAGAAAAGGGCCCCCGAAAACCTAGCACACGAAGGGCAAACAAGCACGCTCTTGTTGGTGGCGAGAACCGGTGAAGAAATCATTAATCATCATCCCCGTAGCGAACTCCTGGATCGAGGAGGAGGCGAAGGAGAAGAGGGAGAGAGTGTGGGAGATGAGGGGGGGGGGGTTGTAGGGGGGTGGTTGCAGGGGGTGGTTGCAGGGGGGTGGTTGCAGGGGGTGGTTGCGATCGCGTATCCACAGGCACGTGGCCTAAGCGAGCCGAAGAAAACGTCATAAATGACAACACCCGACTCGTCGAGAGCGGGCAACAACGCACAATGCTTGGCGAGAAGAGGTCAGGGTCGGAACCCAGAAAGTGGGCTTCGCCCCGCATCCCTCGGAGGGGGTTTGTGAAAGAAAGGGAACGTCGGTGCTGCTGCTGCTGCGAGACGCACTGGCTGTCCGGCCGAGTGATTCGGTGATTTATTTTCGCGTAAGCCGCTGTATAGACGACGTGAATGATAAAATACACACAAAAAAAAATTGCGTGCGGGATATGACACGCGAAACCGAGAGGAGAAGGAGGTGTTAGGAAAGGGGCGTATTTGAAGGATTCGTGTATATGTGTAAACTTAGCGGTAACGAAAGAAGGCTCCGAAGTTATATACCGTGAAATGCGGGAATTCGGCCGTAATATGGCGTCAAGGATTGAGAACCTACGAGGCCTGGCAAGCATTGGCAAAAGGAATGGGCGACATAGCCCAAATTGAAAGCTACAAATAGGGGCAAGAAAGGTACGAGAACCAGCAGAATTCAATGCAGTCTGTTTTCGTTTGTATTTGTGAGTGGTTTCCAGCGCTCGGGTGTCCTTGAGCCCGTTATCGCACAGACACAAAAAAAGTAATAATAAATAATAATAATGATATCTGGGGTTTAACGTTTCAAAACCACCATGTGGTTATGAGAGACGCCGTAGTGGAGGGCTCCGGAAATTTCGACCATCTGGTGTTCTTTAACGTGCACTGACATCGCACAGTACACGGGCCTCTACCATTTCGCCTCCATCGAAATGCGACCGCCGCGGCCGGGATCGAACCCGCGACCTTCGGGTCAGCAGCCGAGCACCCTAACCGTTATACCACCGCGGCGGACAAAAAGTAATAAATAAAAAAAAACCTCAGTGGTATTACGAAGGGTTCCACGAGAAGCCAAGCGACGCAGGAAAACTTGTCGCGAAGTGTGTTTAAAGTATATTAACATTGGCAAAGCAGCACGCTTCAATCTATTTTCATCATAAGTGGGTTGCTGTGTTTACTAGCACTTCAAACAACACCAACTTGGAGGCAGTCGATGAGCGACCAATACAGATCGAATTCCTCGGATATCCGGAAGATTCACCGGTATAAGCATCCGGCCTCCCGACTACCCTCTTTAGGCACAATGTCCACATATATGGCCGCAACATGTTTTTGCCCATTCTTTGGTCTAATGCCTAAGACAAAACTAAATACATTGCGCATAGGGTGAATAGGACATTCGGCATAACCACTTTGTCTTTACTTAACCTCAATGTGTTGCGAATGATTGCAGCTTACCCTTTAGGTGAAGACACTACGATGTCCGATTTTTCTTCGCTGTGAATAAATATAACCAAAAGAAACTGCGCATGCACTTTGAGCCTACGATTTGATTACCTGTATGTTAAGACAGAACACAACTCACTGCAGAATAACTATTTAATTACACGCTAATTAGAATGAATTACTAAACTTCTTACAAAACAACATGCATCTCATTTTCCTTCTTGGAAGGTATTATACAGTGCCTCAGAATTATATTGCTAGAATTTGACATATTATTTGCAGACACTCGATTGTAATTAATCATAAAGAGGCTACGAACACATCCACAGCCTAAAAGATGCCACCAGCGCCTCTCGCAAAGCCCCGACTCAAAAGTCTTCAGTAGGGGAGAAAGGCACCGGTTGAATCCCGGTTTTGCTCTCAATTAACCATCGCAGAAACACACATGCATCGCAGAAACACACATCATCGCAGAACACATCATCGCAGAAACACACACGTTATCGCAGAAACACACATGAAACAAGAACAGTGACACGTGTTCTCCATCAATCTGGTCCACTTCGGTGGTTATAAAATAAAGAAAGAGTGTTCCACACTCGTTGTCATGACTACGAGTAGCGCCGACTAACGCTATGAGGGTTTGCATGCACTTCAAAAGCGGGCAAAGTGAATGAAGGGACGACCGCCACCGTAGCTCAACTGGTAAAAGCATCGGGCGCGTTATCCAAAGGTTGCAGGTTCGGTCCCCGCCGGCGTCAAGTTGCCCTTTCGTCCACTTTACTTTCTTGACATCTACATCATAATTACTACAATGCACTTAAAAAAAAGTACAATTAACGTCCCCTATACTTTCCTCACCTTCACTATCTGATAGTTTTCATTAAGGTTGTGTGAAACCAGTGTTGTACACGTTCCTCTAAAACAGTAACGAAAGCTCGTTCCTTCCCAATATTGGAACGCGTTCCCGTTACAAGTTCCCTCAATGCGAAAGGAACTCGTTACAGTTACATTTCGAAAATTGGAACGTGTCGTTACATTAACTTTACAAGTGACTTTTTTTTAATCAAAATATATTGTCGGATAATCCTGAGGCGAAATAAAGTGAACAATTTAAAGCTCACATCTAGCTACGTAACCTATACGAATTTGACATGGCCGATAGCAGGTTACGTGTAGATAAAAGATGTAAATATACGATACTAGACGAATTTTTTTAGAGACCGCCGGCCGTTCTACAGACATGTCTAACTGAAACTTTCGTGCTCGTCTATAACAAGTCTAACACATGTGGCACTTTCCACGTCGGTGTCCAAATGCGTAGTCAGGATACTGCGCGTCAGATATTCAAATAGAAATCTATCCTTAGTAAGTCCCCTGTCCGTAGCCAGCGAACATATTTCGTTATATTTCTTTCTCTGTTTTTCTATCTTCCTTCTGTTTCTTTTTCCCTATTTTGCTCTTCCCTTTTTTATATCTCTTTCTTTCTATATGTTTCTCTCTCTGTAGTTCTTTCGCCTTTTGTTTTCTCTCTCCTTCTTTCCTTTTCTGCCTTTCTTTCTATCTCTTTCTTTCTCTATCTCTGTCTCTCTCTATACTAGTTCTCCCCTCCTCCTTTCCCTCTACCTCACCATCACATCCCTTATTCCCCCCCCTCCCCCCTTTGCTGTACTATGCTGTATTACAGAACGCTATGCTCTGCTAGCGTGCGTGCACGTTGCAGATAAACGCAGAGCCAATATAATTTCCTCAACATCCCACTTCATTAGGACGGTCACTTAGCTAAGAGATACGAGCAATGAGGAGTCAGCCAGAATGGTACATTGCATTGGTGAGGTGTTTATCTTTACCATCATTGTAGTGTATAATTGGAATAGGCCGTTACTTGATGCGTTCGCTCTATAGTTGAATGCGAATTCTTTAATGCAATGTGTTCGTCATTGTGTATCGATACGATCAGAATGAGAGTATGAGTTCTCTGTCTGTATACTGAGCTGCTTCCAAGAGGCGTACCTATATTCAATAAATACCATGAAAAAAAAAATACGGGATAGCTGAGTGGTTACGACGCTCGCCTTCGGATTTTTGGTACGCGGGTTCGAATCTCGCCTCGCCGAGAGTTTTTTTCGCTAAGAATTTCTCTCTTTCTTTCTCTCTTCCTCTTTTTCTTTGTGACCCTCTCTCTCTGTACTAGTTCTCTCGCCCATCAGAGTTATTGCATCACACGCCGGACAAATCGGCACACGTGTTCTGGGAGCGAAGCAGAAGAGGACGAAGAGAGTGCGTGCCGATTCATGATGATGATAACTTTCTTTCTACGACACACGGCAATTCTCGAGCATACCAGCTCTGCCGTAGAAAAAAAAGAAAAAAACTGCTGTTTCTTTCCCATACGGTCGGTCTCGGCGTCGCGCGTTTCCCTGAGGCCCCGGTGGCCACCTTCAAGTGAAAACCAGGATTCACCATAGTCACTTGACAGGCGAGCGGTACATTTTTGCACCTTACGCAGTCGCCAATCCGTCTCGTTCTGCATGATGTGTTGCGTGCGTGGGCCTGTTCGATGCCGTGGAACGTTTACAGATGTAACGCCGTTCCTGCTGCCGTTCCCTCGTAAACGTAACGAGTTACCGTTACAGTTCCACCGATTCTGAGTGGAACGTTGGTGTTCCTCCGTTCCTCACAAAAGGAACTAGTTCCTGGAACGTCGTTCCTTGGAACGCCGCTCCGTACAACACTGTGTAAAACGAAAGAAACGAGACCTCAACATTCCCTTACTGCATTCGCCTTACAGGGCGAGTATGATCGGATGATTTCATCATTACTTGGCAACAAACACTTCGTGCGTGTAATAGAAACAAAGAAAACAACGGAGAAAGATTAAATATCATCGCAATATCTAGAACTCCGATTGAACATACGAAAAGCACAACGTGAATTATGCAAAAAAAAAAAAAACTTCAGCGCGAGGAAGACGCACAGACGAAACAAACCGACAAGGACGAATGCTAAACTTCGAACTTGTATTGGCAAATCATTGCGCATAAACAACCATATATCTGCACCGTATGTGCAACGACGTACTTGCACACACGGGCCCGGAGTGCTACCCCCTGGCCACGCCACTGACGACAACATGACGACCGAAAAGGGGAAGAACGACAAATGCTCGCTCCAGTTCTCATGATGTAGCGAAGACCCAGCCTCTCATCCTGTCGGTGACAGTCTATCTTGGCGCACAAGAAAACGAATCGGGAACAGCGAGGTACTTTGGGAGACACGGGCCTCCACAAAATAAAGCGCGCGGTGCCCCCCCCCTTCTCCCCCCCACCCCCCCGCCGAAGCCAGGCGCGTGCGGGATAGGTTTGAAGCACTCCAACAACCCATTCCCTGCCACTCGCATACAGAACAGGAGCAGCCACATCACGTTTATAAGTGTACGCGGGCACGCTAGCGGGAGTTGGCTGATGCGACCGCGTAGGGCGGTTGTTGCCAGATGGGGTTTCGATTCGCTCCGCCGTCGGTTCGCGTTGCGCGTCTGTATAGGGCCTTACGACGACGACGACGGGCGCACGAGCCGGCACGAGCCAAAGCGAGCCGCAGTCGTAGCGAAGCCTTCCCTAGTGCCCTACTGCTGCCTGGCAACAATGGGAGACAACTAAGGGAAGACAAGGATAAAGTTAAGGAAGTAAAAAAAAAAGCAACGAACGACAAGCGACACCGTGTCGACCAGGAGGAAAGCGAACGTGCCCACGCGAGTCGAGAAGGTGAAAAAAATAAAAATAAAAATAAAGAAGGAATAGAACGTGACCTTCAAAGACGTGTGACGCGACGATGTATGAAGAACGGGGGGAGTTATGAATATGAGCTATGGAACGAACGCAGGTATACACACACACACAAAATAATGTACGGGACAAGGGGGGGTGAAGGGGGGAGGGGTCAGGTACGGTGGATACAAGGGAGAAAGCGGGGGGGGGGGGGGGGGGGGATCCTGATTGGGAGAGGCGAGATACGATTCTTCGGGAGGGGCATTCGGTCAAGGTCACACGCGTTTCGACGTTCATAAAGAACATTGACAACGCACAAAAAAATCGTCACCACCGCCATCAACCACCACCCTTCTTCGATTCTTTCGCGTGCAGGCGGCATCTCCCCCCTCCCGATCTGCGACACCACCCCCCCTCCCTACTTCCCCAAGAACCTTTCCCGCGTACGGTAACCAACGCCACGTACACGCGAACGCAGCCTTTTCCACCTTCCCGTCCCGTTGGACGCTGTCAACCGCCGCGCCCCAGTGTCGGACGCGACGCGGTGTCATCGTCGCGCCGGCTGTACGGACTCGCGTCGCCAGCATTGTGTGTCGCCTGAGCCCCGCGGCCCCTCCCAGTTTGTACCTCCCTGGGCGAGACGCCACTACCGTGGCGGGGGCTGAAAAGGTATATGCGACGAAGAGCCTGCGCTCGCGGTCCCCCCCCCCCCTCCTCCCCCTCCACCCCCCCCCCCAAAAAGCCAAGCCGCCGCCGTTCCACGGGAGGAGAGGCACGCAACAAACGTTGTATAACGGAAACTAATAATATGCAAATAGAATCGGAACAGTCGTCGATCAGGAATGACGCCGTGCGGTGTACGAGATGGGTCCGTCCACAATCGGCAATACGTCCCGTGTCTGTACACGGTAGAGGCGAAACGGCGGGCATGAAGTGTCTGTTACCCGTGACGAGCAGCGCAGAGAAAGGCGGGACTGGAGTAGTAGACCAGAGAAGGAGGAGAGCTAGAGCTTCTATCTTTCATTTTTTTTTTATCGCGACGACACTATTATTCATATACAGGGCGGGTCGCGAAGGTATAGTAGACGCGCTGTTGGCGTCGTTGTCGACGTCATTGCAAAAACGAGCACGCGACTCGACAATAAAGGCGGCTCGAGCGCTGACAAGAACTGCCGCGTGTCTTTGAGGAGAGTGGCAGGCCTCGCCCCATGAGTGTGTGTGTGTCGCGTGCGCCGCGGTGAGGTATTATAGTAACGGTGCGCTGTTTCGAAGACGATAGGTCCTCGCCTTCGCGTACCGCCCACTTTTTTTTTTGTCTTCCTTCCTCGCGATTCAAGACGCCTCTCGAGTAGTCCTGTTCGACATCTCTCGCCACCTGTCAATACTGCCACCGCACTGTTTCCGTGCCCGCGCTTTCGGTGGTCCCTCGTCGCGAGGCTTTGGGGATGAGCGGTGGCGCTTGCAGGTTTTCGAACTTCCGTCTATACGAAACACTTCGAGTGTCGCGAATGTTCGGAATGCGGATCTCCTTCGGGAGATGGTTCAAAGACAGCGAGGTATTAAAGTAAAGACAGGGAAATTATGGGCCCGATACAGCTGGTATGCTTACTTCATTTACTCGTGCCACACGGGACACTAGACATGACAATCAGTAGCTAAGACATTAAGCTACTGAACGACTGTTTTTTTTCGGACCGAGCTGACGCACGTCTAAATTTAATGGCATTTGATCTGATGTCAACAACAGCGACTTTTAACGCGATGGCGTTAAAGAGCTCGTTTCGCAGAAATTCCGGCGTCGGCGTCGTTGGTTGTGAGCGAAAAATCATCATCTTGTCCGTGACCGAAAAATCATCATCTTGTCCGTGACCGAAAAATCGAGAAAGATGCAAATAAAAAAAATAAAAATTTTCGGGTCCGAGTGAGGATCGAACCCGGGTCGTCTGCGTGGCAAGCAGGTGTTCTACCACACATCCATGCCTCTGCTTGAATATACTGTGAAAATAACTTCCTCTGCTTGGAAATGCAGTGAAAATAACTTCCATGCTTCGTAAACGCAAGCGTCCTTTATATAGGCGTCGCAATATAACATGTAATATCCCAGGAATATTGCATGGTACAAGCGTAAATTGCCATCGGGCGTCAGAATATGTGACTGTCATAATGATTCCATAGTTTAAAGCCAACCACCCATTACAAACGGCACACACCTTACTGCGCGTATTCCCTTAACAACACGTAGTGGGTGCATAGCAAGTTCGAAAACATTTCCCATATTTGCCGCGCATAATTTCTCCTGGTTTAAACCATACTACCCATTACATAGTATGCACTAAGTGATTGAAGGACGCAGTAGGGACGGGATATCGCTATCGCGTTCAACTCTTAAAGGCGAAGCTTAAGGGTCCCCCCAATTTTTGAAAGGAGTGTGTTAGCGCTTTATATGGACATGCATTTTCGCAAATATAATCTGCGTTCGAGGCTAGTGGAATCTAGAAGTAAGCATACTATGGTACGATCTCTCCTTTTTTCTTTCTCTCTTCTTTTCCTCCCCTTCCCCCTCCCCCCCCGTGTAGGGTAGCAAACCGGGTACAACCTGGTTAACCTCCCTGCCTTTCCTTTGCCTTTCTCTCTCTCTTGCTTCGAGCTTGTTGCTATTTCTTACAACATTGCAATCGACCACAGCAACTTCGGCCAATCCATGTTGAATCCGTAGCCCTAGAATCCGACATGGCGTCAGTAATTCTGACGCGAATTTCGCTTTGGTGCAACAACGGAATAACGAGAGATTTTATGAAAGTCACGGATAAAATATTTGCGAGTGAGCATGAACGATCAAAGAATATTTCTAGACGCGTAGGTTTACCAACGAAATAAAACGTCACAGAATTATGTTCGCATCGACGGCAACGTGAGTGAATTCAGACTGTGCGAGCGATTTAAAATAACAATAATAATAATAATAAAATAACACGCCTCGAAAAATCCCAGACTGCGCGTTTAGGGACGCGGCACGGTGGAACGATCTTGCCGAGACACTGCGGCGATCCACAGGTTTCCCTAAATCGCCGCAAAAACCGTGTCTCCCTCCCTACACTCCCTCGTCCGAACCTAGAACAACGTATCGCTTTTTTTTTATTTCTGTTTATCGCGGGCCTATTACCGCATCACTACACACACAGAGCATCGCCGCCCCCTCCCCGCAGCGCCTAGTATACTGCACGTCCGGGGTTAGAGAGAGAGAAGGAAAGAAGCGGCGATGAAGGGGAGAGGAGGAGGCGAAGGATCCCGGTGCTCCCCTCTCCACGCCGGCATCCTTCCCGCGCCTCTCCCTCAAATCGCGGGTGGCGGGCGTCGGTTGCGTCGCGTCCGCGGTTCTTACCGCTTTCGGGAAAAGAGGGGGGGGCGGGAGAGGGGGGAGGTGTATTTATTACTTTCTCCCGCGTTTTGTGTACAGCTCCCCAATAGCTGCCCGCAGGCTCCTTCCACGCACCGCGCCTCTCTTCTTAGCTCCGGCGCTCTTTCTACGCTTTTCCTTTTTAGCCACCCTACAGGCTACGTTTCTTTTCCCTATTTTTCCTTGCGCCTATGATTGTGTGTACTTTTCCACCATTGCGGAATCTCCCCTCCTCCCCCCTGTATGGCTGCGATGAGGCTTTCGTTTTCTGGGCTCGATATATCGCATTGAGAATCCGGCTCTCCCTATATATATGTCTGCGGAGGCGAAGGCAGACGCTGGTAGGGGATGTTGGGGGGATAGGCTGAAGGAGGGGGGGGGGGGGGGAGTTAGGGATATGTATAGGTGTGCTGGTGGATGGGGGAGCGGCAGAAAAAAACGGACGCGGTAGCGGCGAACAACAATTGGAGTGGCGCGAAAGTAATGCAACGATAAAGGAAGCGAACGCACAAACTGGCAAGCCCGCATCGGCAGGGAGAATAAAACGTAAATGGCAAAGAGTGGATCTAAACAGGAGAGAGAGAAATAAATGTAGATGGGAAGAAACAAGATGCGTCGCAGAAAACGAATAGCAGGAAGCGAGAGCTCAGACGCGCGAAAAGGAGGCGCCAGAATAGGCTTACTGAGGCAGCAGAACGCGAACAGATGTAATGCAGGGAAAAGCGAATTATCAGAAGAAGAAGAAAAAAAAAAACGTAAAGAAGGCGTGACCTTGAGGCTTGCCCGGGTGCCTCTTGGCACACCCGCTTGTAGGTATAGACGGAGCGTTGCGTAATCGATGTCATACGGACGTGATTCTCTTTTAATTTTTACTTTTTTTTTATTATTACTGTCTCTTTTTCCTCGGCCTGTTCATGGTCACGCGCCGCGCAGCTGAGGCTGCAACGTTTTTACAAGAGATTTTTTTTTCTATTTGCTTTACTGCCTCGGGGTCTAGCACTTTATCGGTGCGTGTACTATAGAGGTCTATAGAACACGGTGCCTGTTCTATAGAGGTCTATAGAACAACGACCGTTATGTACACCGTGTTCGGAGTGTAGAAAAGGGCAGAAAAAAGAAGCGCCAAGTACATATCGTGTAAAGAAGGAATAGTTTATAGCATACCATTATCATGTGACCGATTTTACGTAGGACAATGATCCCGTTGTATTAACGATAGGCTACGCGAGCACGCTAATAATGTTATGAATGAAACAGGTGGCTGGTTGGCAATTCACTGCAGGGACTGCGGGTAACCTATGTTTGAACACTGCATTGTAATAGCTAACAGCAAAAAATGAAATGACTCGATTGATAGTAGATGCTCTACGCATCTGAAATTTACTAGATAGACGCATCATCGAGCCGTCCATTGCCTTGTCTGCAAAAGAGATAGCGTACCTTAGGGGTAGCGCTCACGTGTAATGTGAAATCTGATCGACACATGCGTATGCTGGTGGCACATGTATAAGACGTCACACAAATTTCGAAATAAAACTGTCGTTAGTTTGCGTTTCGTGTGTCTAATCTTGTCTCTCTTCTGTCCAGTGTCTCTGTCGCGCAAGCATGGTAAATTCACATAAATCTAAGCACACGGGCCCCTGGCATTTCGCCTCGATCGAAATGCGGCCGCCGCGGGTTGGATTCGAACCCGCGACCTCGGCGTCAGCAGTCGAGCATAACTTCTAAACCAGGGGTCTCAAGCTCACCTCAGCTAGCGGGCCGTATTCACAAAATTTAGCCCCGCAAGGGTGCAGGGCAGTGGAGGTAGAAGCGGGGGGAAGAGGGGAGGTGTAGTTTGTACAAAATGTCAGCTAACATTTACATTTCGCAGGAGGCCTTAACCTTATCTTATATATGGATAATTCCTGAAGCGGATTTCAGATCAGGATCCAAACAACACATCAATACCCCCCCCCCCCCCCTCCCCCCCCCCCCCCCAAAAAATACTTGAGTTTAGTCATGTCTTTAAAAGCCATGAACATAGTTTTCAAGAAAATTGAAAAAAAAAAAGGTATACTGAACGAAAATTGTTGGGCACGGCGGGCCTGAAGTCAGAGCTCCGCCGGCCGCGTGTTGGAGACTCAAGCCCTAAACTATCGCTGGTTCGTAGACTATGGTGTCACGGTTTTTTCTTCATTGCTGGCACTATGTTGCTGCTCAACATAAACGGCTTGCACGGGTGCAGCTTGAGGCTGTAACCTGCGTTGCCTTGCTCACTTAATTAAATACTGCCTTTTTGTGTGCCAAAACCGTGATATGAATACTATAGGCCCACCGTGGCGAAAAACTCCGGATTAAATTAGACCAACCGGTGTTGTTAATGTGAAGCAAATTCTAAACAAAAGCGCGTTTTTGCATCTATTCCGCACCGAGGTACGGCTCCACGGTCGGGATTCCAACCCGCGTGCTCTTGCGCAAAAACCCTTGTCGCCAACGATGCGGCAGCACCTTTATTTACGAAATCACAAGAGTTGCCAAATCACGTACGAGCAGAGCGTCCTGGGCAATCCGTTTGAATGGGACTCAAGTGGGTAACTCTCGTGATAAGGAACACACCAACATACGCAGACGAGTAAGCGAATGCATGTCAAGTGAGTATTACATCACTGAGTGGGAAGCTAGGCATTCACAGAATATCGAAACACATTTGTGTTTACGTCACAAGCGAGTACGCGCAATGTATTTACGTCACAAGCGAGTATGTGCAATATGTCTGGTGCAAAGCAATAAGAAGCTGGACCATAATAAGCGGCTGGACTACTACTACCCGACGCACAGAGATTGCGCCATTTCTTAGTCGCTTCTTTCGACCTATTTCTGGTTTTCTTTCTATTTTTTTAAGCATAGGCAGCCATTCAGCCCATTTCTGCTGAAATGAAGCGAATTTGGCTTTTTTAGCCCGCCACGGTGGTCTAGTGGTTATGGTGCTCGACTGCAGACCCGGAGGTCGTGGGGTCGAATCTATGCCGCGGTGGCCGCATATCCGACGGAGGCGAAAATGCTTGAGGCCCGTGTGGTTAGATTTAGGTGCACGTTAAAGAACCCCATCTGGCAAAAATTTCCGGAGCCCTCCACTACGGCGTCCCTCATAATCATATCCCGGTTTTCGGACGTTAAACCGCCACAATTGTTATTAATAATTTGGCATTTTAAAATATAGCAGCCCTATCTCGTTTCTCCCTATGTCTTGCCTGCGTAAATTACCGGGACTGTTAGGCTCACTGAAAACGTAAAGAATTGCGACACATTGTGCGGTGTGTGGAGAAATCGTTGCATATGTTGAGACGCAGGGGTAATGTGCGTTGTCCAGATGAGAGCCAAAAATTTTCGTGGAGGTATCGACTTTACTTACTAGCAACTAGAGCATGCGCTGCCCATCTTTTTGAGAGAAATAAAAAGGTTGCCACCACGAACAACGAGAGGGCACGCGTTGCGTGGATATCGGCGAAACAAGAAACTAGTTCCGTCAGATTGATTCTAATGAGGGAGCGTTTGACAAACGTTATCTGTTTTTTCGTGATCATATGTACATCTCGCTCGCTCGCTCGCTCACTCACTCACTCACTCACTCACTCACTCACTCACTCACTCACTCACCACTCACTCACTCACTCACTCACTCCACTCACTCACTCACTCACTCACTCACTCACTCACTCACTCACTCACTCACTCACTCACTCACTCACTCACTCACTCACTCACTCACTCACTCACTCACTCACTCACTCAATTAATGAATAAAGTACTTAATCAATCTTAACGTTTTTGACAGAAACTACAGGCTATGAGCTCTGCACTCACAGTCTCTCAAAGTGACCACAAGTGCTGCAAAGGAGTTTCGTTTCACGTGTACAGAAGTGAATGGTGAACTGGAGTTCCAGTACAGCGGAGACCAAATTGTGAACTCGGTAACTGTGTAACAATGTATTTGAACATCATCACTCATCGTGTAACAATCGAAGTTGAAATCTCCGAACCAATGAGCTCCATGCATGATCTTCCTTTCAAACTCAGCAGCGTCGTGTTTAAGACCGCAAAAAGACCGAGATAAAGACTGCAATCGAATACTGAATGGCATCAACGATACTTCGCAGTCGCACATGAACAGTGAGTGTCTCTAGGCATCACAGCCCACAATTAATTTTCACGTACGACATTAAGCAGCGTAGAAGCGTTGCACACGCAGAGATGCCGGAAATCACATGAAACGGTACATATATACCAAAGATGATGATATCACGCTATAGCCATAGCTCGGCACACTCACTCATGAGTGCACTCAACTCACACTCACTCACACTCATTTGAACGTGGTGAGTTGAGTATGAGTGAGTACTCATGCGTGTGAGTGGACGTGAGTGTGAACGTGAGTGAGTACTCATGAGTGTGAGTGGAGGTGAGTGTGAACGTGAGTGAGTACTCATGAGTGTGAGTGGAGGTGAGTGTGAACGTGAGTGAGTGCGAAGGCTGAAAAAATTGTGGTGAGTTAGTTTGAGTGAGTGCTCCCTTAAGGTGCCGAACTATGGAGCCCGGCACACTCACTCATGAGTGCACTCAACTCACACTCACTCACACTCATTTGAACGTGGTGAGTTGAGTATGAGTGAGTACTCATGAGTGTGAGTGGACGTGAGTGTGAACGTGAGTGAGTACTCATGAGAGTGAGTGGAGGTGAGTGTGAACGTGAGTGAGTACTCATGAGTGTGTGAGTGGAGGTGAGTGTGAACGTGAGTGAGTGCGAAGGCTGAAAAAATTGTGGTGAGTTAGTTTGAGAGTGCTCCCTTAAGGTGCCGAGCTATGGAGCCCGGCACACTCACTCATGAGTGCACTCAACTCACACTCACTCACACTCATTTGAACGTGGTGAGTTGAGTATGAGTGAGTACTCATGAGTGTGAGTGGACGTGAGTGTGAACGTGAGTGAGTACTCATGAGAGTGAGTGGAGGTGAGTGTGAACGTGAGTGAGTACTCATGAGTGTGAGAGGACGTGAGTGTGAACGTGAGTGAGTGCGAAGGCTGAAAAAATTGTGGTGAGTGAGTTTGAGTGAGTACTTCCTTAAAGTGCCGACCTATGGCTATAGCACACTTGTATAAAACAGCAGTCGGAACCCAATGTATTTCTTTAAGATAGCGGTATTAAAGTCATATTCTATGCACTCCCGGCCACCTAATACTCTTAGGGTTCTCGACGCCAGTATATTTATTTAGAGAAACCATACGAAAGTATTTAAAATTCGTGTCAATATTCCTTTTAAGTAAAGTGCTTATCTGGACCCACATTCCACTTAACGGCGTCTCGAATTCACTATGCCGGCGTTGTGGAAAACGCCTCATGAGTCTTAACCGGCGCTGGCTTGTACGTGAGCGGTTCTTTTTTTATTTCGTCTGACAAGTCACGCTCCTGTGCCGTACTCGTTAGAGCATCTGGCCTTGATACCAGAGTCCCAGAGTTCAAACCTCGCTTGCGGAACCAATGTAAACGTTCTTACTGTGAAACTGTATAAAGCTATATGTACAGGCAGATCGCGTCTGCGAACATACCGACGCGCAGAAAACACAATTTTGGGCGCTGGACCTATATCGGTTTATGTATGAAGTGCATGAGCACAGGTGCTCCTCGACACTGCCAATAGCTCTTTCAGAAGTGTCGCGATACTCGGCGGTGGCACTACCCACCAATCATCGTGCTCCTTTGTCTCGTGACGTAGAGATCGCTGGTGGCGCTGTCATCAACAGTTGCCCCTTGGACTCGCTATGGGACGGCACGCGCGTCGTACGCTCGGATGAATAGCGGGAACCGAAGGAGTTCCAACGCGCGCCGAAGCGCGAATGCGCGCAAAAACGACGTGAAGGCTCATAAGATATACTAAGTGTTCTATATAAGTATCATGTAAATATAGAAATACAATATAGTAAGTACATGAGTAGGGTGCATATCGATCATTGCAATATATAAATTCACTAAACCGATGTTCATTATAGCAGAACTACCATAGTCACAGCTTCGCTGTATTATTCTATCTTCCACAGTAGTGGAAGGCCTCTGCATTTTTATTACAGCAGAGCTGCTATGGTCGAGGATAGCTGTGTGTCGTAGCTAGAAAATGATCATCATCATGAACCGGCGAGGGCTCAATCACCGTCCAAGCACTCGGTACAGATGGTTGAACAAGAGAAGCGAAAACGTGGGTCCCCTAATCAGTGGTTGCCACCCCTATGTTCCCTTGTTAATTTTTAGTGGACCAGTGTAGTGGGCAGCGGGATTTGCCAAATTTTTGTGGCACGTACTCGCTATAGGGAGTTTTACAGAATAGCTATTATGGTCGAGGGAGTAAAAAAAGATAAAATGCGATAGCACTACTACAGAGAGCGAGAGATAAAGAAAAAAAAAGAAAAAAAGAAGAGAAATAAAGGAAAGAGAGGCAAAAAAAAAAAGATAGAAAGACAGAGAAACGAACAGGCATAGAGAGAAAAAGAGACAGAAAGACACACACTCAGAAAAAGCATAGAAAAAAAGAGAGAAATGCAGAAAGGGAGAGAGAGAGAGAATATTGTCACGCGCGTTTTGGATTATACTTGTGCTGTATTCGGTTTACGCCCACAAAGACTGTAAGCAATGCTCAGCGCAAACCGCGCCTCATTTTTCTAGAAGCTTCGCGTTTATTGTAGATCGTTGTGTTAAGATTGCGCGCAAGACGCGAACACGCGAGCTTATTCCAGAGCTTTCGCGACAACCAGCGATAAGACTGGAATATTCGATGACACGCGTATACACCATTTTGCGAAGGCGCTCAGGCGCCGCCATCTTGGACTGATAATGTCGCACTTTCGTAGCCGTATCAAATAAACAAACAGTGCTGCGGTAAACTCGCATGCACGAAAATGCTTGGGCTGGTACAATCAACGTTTCATGACCATGATCATTTCATATTAGGACATAGAAAACCGGCAAAACGATCGCTTATCAGTCCAAGATGGCGGCGCCCATGAGTCGAAAATAAAATCGTGTATAAATGCCGACGCGCTTCACCGCTTGTCAGTTTATCGACGGCCGACGCTCTGTTCGCCGCTATCAGTGCCAGAGTGTATTGCTGTAATCTGACTTTCAGTTTACCGGCCACAAGTTCGGCCTAATAAACAGTTTCATCGTGAACATACCGACTGCTGCTTGGGTCAACGTCACGACCGCGTGACAATATTATGAAAACAGATTTTTGCCGGCGTCTAGATACCGCTGACATGCTACTCTGTATAGGGATGGGGAAGGGGACTAAAAGATTTCAGAAGAGAGGGAAGGAAAAGAATGAGAAAAAAGAATATAAACAAATTTGAAATGTGCAAGTGAACCTGATAAAAGTACTTACAATTAGTGTGTCAGGTAAGTTAAGATTTTCCTATGTGACTTATTAGATCAATAGAGCCTTCCGACAAGGCCGATTTCGGACAGGTAACTGACTAATGCCTGTACAACCTGACGCTGTTTTGAAGGTCCGGGCACTGGGCCATGTATAGTATAGTTATAGCAAGGCTTGCGAAAGAGACAGGTGAGAGATAAAAGCCTAGCCGAGCCAAGTCAGGACCAGCTATGTGCCCACCAGCTCTGCTGTGATCCAGCCTTGCGCGACTTAGTGCAAGCTGCGGTAATTTTTTAATGTTTGCCCGGCGTATACATGTGTGCGGCACTGACGTGAGTCATACGCGCGTATACGTGTGTCCGTGCGGGACATCACTCGCGGTCGTTCCTCGGTCGTTCAAAATGTTGGTAGGCGGTTTAAGAAATGATACACGGATTCAAACCGAGACGAACGAATCAGTTTTGTGGCCCACAACTCGGGCCCGTTATTCACAAAAATACCTTGCGCTAGAACCGTCGTAAGAACGTTTAACGACTTTCTTTGCGCAAAACTACAAAAGGTTCTGGACGCGGCGAGTAAAAACCCATACAGATCTCACCGTGTCTACAGAAAATACAGATCGGCCAGCCTGTCTCGCTGATGAAGTGTTCTTACTTAAAGGGGCCATGACACCCAATTTTCGACCATAATCTGTGTTATGTAGGTTGATCCTTGTACGTTCGCAGACAAGCTGGCGAAATTTTAGCGCATTTGGTCGTGCCGTTAATTCATAATTGAATATTTTTATAAACGAGCGAGCGTCCTGAGAGTCGGGCAACACTGGCACGCTCGCTAGCCGTGACGTAACGAGTAGCTTGCTGTGTGAGCGTCGGCACGGTCTTCATTCCGCGTTCCATGTTCAGCTGCGCGCGCAAACGAGCTATTTCTGCTTTTCTCTACTTGCCTCTCGAACTAAATGACTTGCAGTGGTTGAAACAGCAACACTCGCAGTGAACACACTGACCGCGTGTGGAACGTAGCAGACGACGTCACTGCTCCTCGCAGTTAGTGACGTCACGCACGCCATGGCAAAATGGCGGTCGCCGGCGGTGGGCGGAGTTTACAGCCGACGACTTCCCCGGCTAATTTTGGACTGAAATAATCTTTTACAGTCCAGTTTTCACACGTGTACAAGTATATTTGACCCTCTACCTTCGTTTTTCGCCAAAAACCGCAAATTATTGGGTGACCATGTCATGGCCCCTTTAAGAAAAGCCTGACAACAGGCTAGTTGGTTAGACGTGATCAACATTCTTTGCGCAGATATACAAAAGGTTCTGGACACGGCGAGTAAAAACCCATACAGATCTCGCCGTGTCCAGTGCTTTTTTGTATATCTGCGCAAAGAATGTTGATCACGTCTAACTAACCTGTTGTCAGGCTTTTCTTAAGTAAGAACATTTCATCAGCGAGACAGGCTGGCCGATGGCCAGGATCGCGTAATTACACGAACAAAAAAGCTTCGCGAATTAGGCCCTCGATTCGTAGCGGCAACTCGTCACCGCCATCGGCACTGCATACCCCGGAGAACTCTCCCGGTCGAGTCAGTGACAGTTGAGTATACCACCCCTGGTAATCAGAAAGGCGTCCACGGCTCGAAATCACCAAAACACCAAGAAAAGAAGAGCTGAACTCATAAAGCGAGCTAGAGTGAGAGGCTCCACTAAAAGAAAGAGAGAGAGAAAGAGCGCTGTAAAACAGAGGAGGAGAGAGAGAAACGGCGAACGCTTTTTACGTGTTTGTGCCTGCGTGAATGGGAACGCGGGCAATACTAGACACACATACATGGATGGCGGTGCGAGAACACGACGAAGAGGGCTGCTGCTTTTTGCGTGGCGTCGCTCTCCGCCGCTTCTCGATGTCGCCGTCCAATCAGAAAGCGGACTCCGCTTGCCCGCACCCCCCCCCTCACCCGCGCTCTCGTCCACCTGTTTACCCACCCACCCCCGAAAGCTCGGTGCAACTCGTACGCTACGTCCCAATAAAGAGCCCCGCCGCAACAACCAACGCCATCTATCGTCGGAAACGTAGACAAGCTCTTTCATACGTTTCTGTTGTTTCTATCGCTTTTTTTTTTTTTTTGCTTTTTGTCTTTATGTTTCGTTCGGGGAGGGTGCAGTTCATCCACCCCGGCAGCCCCGGTGTCGGCTAAACCCACTCCTCCCGAATAATGTGGCAGTCGCCGGGTAAGTCATTAAATGCCAATGTTAGCTTTTGTGCAACGGTGCCATGTCGAATGTTAGGTGTATGAAGCGAAAAAAAAAAAAGAGAATGGCAGGAGAGATCTATTATTATTATTATTATTATTATTATTATTATTATTATTATTATTATTATTATTATTAGTAGTAGTAGTAGTAGTAGTAGTAGTAGTAGTAGCAGCAGTAGTAGTAGTAGTAGTATAAGATCTGATGTTTTACGTCCCAAAACGACCATATGATTACGAGAGACGCCGTAGTGAAGAGTTCCTGAAGTTACGACCACTTGGGTTTCTTTAACGTGCACCTAAATCTAAGCTCACGGGCCTCTAGCATTTCGCCTCTATCGAAATGAGGCCGTCGCGGCCGGGATTCGAACCCGCGACTTGCGGGTCAGTAGTAAGGAACCATAACCACAAGGTCGGCCTTGGCGGGAACTGTTATTATTCTTAGGTGCGTTACAGACTATTTCTAATGGCTCTCAGTAAATCGATCAATCGTCGTTTCTTGCCATCTTTCAGCTATAGACCAGAATTTTCATCGCTTGCAGGGCGCAGCCATCTTTTTTGCTGAGGGGCTGCTCATTACGTGGAACGGACGGCTTCACTAGCATGCAGCCTGTTCTTATCTCATGATGGCCGCCAATAGTCGCTCGCCATCAGCTGTTACGTAACCATTCCGCAGCCCCTACGCTGCTCTCGTCGACAGGTGACAACCGGGTTCAAGATTATGTATGCTTGTCCTAAACGTGGGTGCGAGAGTAAAAATAATGTGGTCTATAAAATATGAAAAACTACCGACGCCTCCCTGCCTCCCACGCACACTTAGATAAGCACGCACTCTGACGCACGTCATAACAAATTGAATCATCGTCGAAAAACACCAAAAGAGAAGGCAATATTTCATAGCAAAAGATTGCAGAAAGTGCAAGAGAGTCTTGCCTTGAAGATCGGCTCTCAAATTCCGTATATCTTTGGAATTTCTGTTTGATAACAACTTTGGTAAGACTGGATTGGTAAGAACACCATACTGGTTCACTGGATCGTTACGAACGCATCTACTGCAAGATGTCTCGCTACAGCCTCCACGGTTTTGTATCTGATGTATAAAACGGAGTACAGCCCTCAGGAAGAAAGTTGAAACACGTCGACGGTTTATAAAAGCGAATTTATTCAAAAGTACAATATTAACACCGCGACTAAAGCGCGTTGATAAAGCTATATAGCTTTATCAACGCGCCTTAGTCGCGGTGTTATATAGAACGTTATATTATAGAACGTAGTTCCACTGATTCAGGAATTCGGTAACTAGGAAATCTCTCGAAAAAAGCTTTCGTCATCCGCGAACTCGATGGTTATAATAAGCGTCGCAATGATAAATTAGCAAGCTTCGCAAAGATAAAATTATTTATATTGTTACTAGCGGAGTGCGATAGTCTAAGAGTATCATTCCAGCGCTATCCCTTCAGGGCGTTTAATAATAAATCCGAGTGGTGCTTCGCTGACGTCAAAGCAATTATCTGACAGACGGTGAATGATAGGAGATAAGAAAGGATGAAATCGAGATAAACAAACCCTACGATACAACATTCGTCACATGCGTATAAAAATATGCAAAAGTTGATGACGAACGCACTCGTAAAAAAGCGCGACAGTTATAGCTTGAGAGGGCAAAATGCGAGTTTTGTTGAATACGAACACAAACACAATGTTCATAATATTCCAGTTCAAGGTTACGACGGGTGAAAGACGCTGTATTGGAGAGATGCAAAGGACGTGAAAAGTTTAGAGACCGCTATAAGTGTGAGAAAACTTTGAATTTTCCCAAAAATCTGCGTCTGTATTCGGTCTAACTGCGCTGTACTGCTGACCCGAAGGTCGCGGGATTCGAATCCCGGCCACGGCGGCCGCATTTTCGACGGAGGCGAAAATGGTATAGGCCCGTGTGCTCAGATTTGGGTGCACGTTAAAGAACCCCAGGTGGTCGCAATTTCCGGAGCCCTCCACTACGGCGTCTCTCATAATCATATGGCGGTTTTGGGACGTAAAACCCCAGATATTATTATTATTAACTGCGCTGTACATCTTGTTAGTGCGTTTAGAACAGGCCGCGGAAACCTGCATTCAGGGCTTACTGCCGGAGCAGAGGAAGCATCCAACTTAATCATGCTTTAAGTGGTCCATAATCTTCTGACGCGGACTGCCCACGATGCAACTCGCATAACGGGTAAACAAAATTGCGGGCATAAGATGCGTTTCAATGACACACGTCAATGAATAAAAAAAAAGTTCTTTTCTCGAATCTGACTTTTTTTCCAAGTTTGTGCTATTATGTACCCCACTGAATAGAATAAAGTTGTGTTCAATTCGTACGCCAACGAATACAATAGATAGCTCTTTTCATTCAAATCAATACTTTGACGGAAGCCCCTCTGTGCTGGAGGCATCTTGATAACTAAGTAAAGGATGTATATCAATCTCAAGAAAATACGAAAAAGGACGTTGCGGTTTCCCTGACAGGAACCTTGTTCTCGTTCTGCAACGGGGCTAATCACAAAGGACCCCGAACAAGGCTCCCGTCAGGGGAGCCGAAACGTCTTTTCAGTATTCTTTTGAGGTGGGTGCCCTTGTTTTACTTATTTATCGTTTCTATCTCATCTTGCGAGCCCTAAAAGTTAAGATGGTCTTGAGAGAGAGATAACAATGTTTAATCAAATTGCCGGCGATGTTAGCCTGGTTTGTCGCACGGCCTGCTACTCGATTGTTGGGTAATGACTACGGTGTATAGAATGGTCACACATACGCACAAATAGTACGTAAAGTCACAAACACAGATATATACAAAAATAGTTAGTCACAAAATTTCGTTACGTCGAGTAGTCCCCGAAAACACCAGCATGGTCATGACAGGTTTGAATAAACTGCGGCGTTACCTAGAGAGACGTATATGCTGGTTTGCCCGCGTAACGAAGAGGCAGGCACTCGAAGCCTCAGTCTGAGTATAGTCTGAGCCTGAGCCCTAATGACGTGATCAGAGTAGTGATGCAGAGCTATCGGTAAATGGACTATCGATAGCATCAATGTTTTTTTTTAAACTATCGATAGTGTAAAGAAACTATCGATAGTACTACTATCGACAGTATCGATAGTATCGATAGTGCAATCAATAGTACCAACAGGAGTATTGCTGCCAATAGCATAATCAATTGCGCTGTGAATAATTGTGCTGTTGTTGGGCGGCGATATTGCTAAATCATTTGCGATAGCCTACTATCCGCAGTACTCAGTTCGCTAAATTTATGAGTCATCTTCTGCCGAAAGAAATAAATGATTGCCGCACTCAAAATGCCACAGTATGTCCATAAATAAATTCATATTCAAAAATAAGCAGTTACACTTTACAATTAAAAACTTAGCTTTTAATATTTTTTTATTGAACTCAAAATGCAATATAAGTTTGATGCCGCGCAGTTCCGCCATATGTAACGGCTTCCTTTCTGCTAAAGCTGAACAGTTCAGCTCAATATTCACGTGTCAGCCAATCATTCTGCTGAAGGAACGCAAGCACGTCAACTTTTTTGCCCTTCTGCCGGCTTCTGCTGCTCCACCATACACTACCACGCACTCAGAGAATCAAGTTTATGTTGGCAATGAGTTCGCGCGGTCTATTTTATACTATCGTTAGTGCTATCAAGCTTACTATCGAGAGCGCTATCAATTGTTTCTTCTACCATCGATAGTTCGACAGCAACTCAACTATCGATAGTATCAATATTACCGTCGATAGTTCTGCATCACTAGATCAGTGTCGCCTTACAGAACGAACCCGTCCAAAATGATATCGACCTCTTTATCTCGAATTACGGTGTGCTTTTAGCGAATGCATGAGTTTGTTTAAAGTGATGCAGGCTATACTTCAAAATTGTCTTGAGCAGCAGTGCGAGCATTCGCTAGTTTTACGGCGAGCCCTCGAAACACCAGAATACATAAAAACAAATAATAATAATAATAATCATAATAATAATATCTGGGGTTTTACGTCCCAAAACCACGATATGATTATGAGAGACGCCGTAGTGGAGGGCTCCGGAAATTTTGACCATCTGGTGTTCTTTAACGTGCGCTGACATCGCACAGCACACGGTCCTCTACCATTTCGCCTCCACCGAAATGTGACCGCTGCAGGCCGGGATCGAACCCGCGACCTTCGGGTCAGCAGCCGAGCACCGTAGCCACTGATCCACCATGGCGGACATAAAAACAAATTCAGCGCAGTTATTCGTGCCACGCCTTTTAGCTTTTATTTCTGACACAAAGGAAAGTTTGAATCGCTGGCTCGAACCAAGTGTACAAGAACGATTCCTTCACTGTATGACAAATGAAACATGGCGCGAAAAGCGTATCATAAAACGAGGTAACGCTCTAAGCAAGGTTATGTATGAAGTAAAAGCTCGTTAATTGGACATTCGTTAATTTAGAAAAAAAATCACGCCATATCCACGAAGTGAATGATGATGAGTGGGCGAAGCTCGATCGTTTTCATCCATGGCAGAAAGAGAATGTGTGGTGTGGAACGCGCTTATTCTTCATGGTCATCAGCGTCATCGTCATTGTTATCACGTGTAGTGGGTACATTCTACTATACTGGAACGCGCTTATTCTACATGGTCATCAGGCGTCATCGTCATTTTTATCACGTGTAGTGGGTACATTCAACTATACTGGAACGCGCTTATACTTCATCGTTATCACGTGTAGTGGGTACATTCCACTATACTGCGTCATCGTCATCTTTAATCACGTGGAGTGGGTACATTCCACTATACGTGGCTATCTACCTACCTACCTACCTACCTACCACTACTACTACTACTACTACTACTACTACTGCTACTACTACTACTACTACTACTACTACTACTACTACTACTACAGAGGAGGGACAGACCCACACCCTAAGGAGCTTCGCCCCTAAAATCTGATAATTCGGACGTGTTCTCTGGTCCCAGCCAACAGATGCATTGTTTAATGTTTCAAGAAAAGTGCGCGAAAAACGCGGACGAAGAGAGAGAGGAACAGCACAAGCGCATTGCTTGTGCTGTTCCCCTCTCTTCGTCCACGTTTTTCGCGCACTTTTCTTGAAACATGGAATACCAACTCGCCCAACAGCCCATTCTTCATTGTTTAATGACATCAAACCTTTCGTTAATTTGGTCATATTTAGCCGCAACCTCGAAGATAGTCGGAGCGCGTTGGGCCCGAAGCGCCGCAAGTGTGCGACGCTTCAAAGGAACGAAAACGGCGTTCGCGAACAGCCCAAACAGCCGCGGGGCTTTCAGAAAGTCGTGGTCTCAATGCCACGATCGCGTTGTTGTATCGTAATAAGGTATGGGTTCAGAGCACGTTTCGGAATAAGACACGGGGGTCCTGAGCCGCGTTCACATCGCGAGCAAAGTCGCAAATGACGAACATTGCGGCTTCTGCACTGCTCTTATGCAAAATAATTACCGGATTTACGCATTCCTCGAGAAAATGAAAGCGCTCATTGGTGTATCAGACATTTGTTCATTGTTTTCCTCGATACTTTCTATAATCCGGCATTCGGTTAATTCGAACAGTTTTTCTCCTCCCGTGAAATCCGAATTAACGAGCTTTTACTGTGTAGCACGTTACAGTGTCAACAGAACAAGAGCCGTGTATTGAGCAAGAAAGCGGTTCGACGGAACCGCGCTTTTCAACGTCCACGCACATTTTTTTTCTTTCTTTTATTATTATTATTATTATTATTATTATTATTATTATTATTATTATTTATTTATTTATTTTTTTGGTGGCACGACAAACGAGCAACGCGCTCTTCCAAGCACTTCCTGTCGAATGCTCAGTTCCGGTTTGCCGAATAATAAAAAATACTTCCAAAAATTAAAATCGACGGTTCAAATTAACAGTTATGCTCGATACATGATCCATAATTGCGGAAACGTAGCTAAGGAGCATTGCCTTTCGAATTCTGCATTTACTGAAAATCAAAGCGTGCGCTGAATGGAAGCCGGACGTGCTGCGCTCGATTTATGGCAAGCACACGACACCATTCAAGGATAACAGTCAAGAAGGCTGCCACACTAATAGGATTATCGATTTCAAGCGAAGTACAGGGTCGCCTCCTTCGTCGTTGGGATACGTCACGTGTCACGCTACGTTAGGCAACGCATGGCGCAGTAGTGATGCATGAACAGGTGGAGGGGCATAGAATAACGGAGAGCGAAGCTAACTGGTAAGTATTCATTCTAAAAGACTGTGGTGTCGTGAATTTCTTTCTCGTGTCCGTGTTTGCACGCCCCGTCTTTTAAAGTGAAGGGGCAGCCAGCATACCATAGGGTAAATGAGATTTTTTAGGGGCTAAGCTCCTAAGGGTGTGGGTCTGTCCCTCCTCTGTAGTTGTCGTAGTAGTAGTAGTAGGTAGGTAGATAGGTAGGTAGGTAGCCACGGGCAGTGGAATGTACCCACTCCACGTGATAAAGATGACGATGACGCAGTATAGTGGAATGTACCCACTACACGTGATAACGATGAAGTATAAGCGCGTTCCAGTATAGTGGAATGTACCCACTACACGTGATAAAGATGACGATGACGCAGTATAGTGGAATGTACACGTGATAACGATGAAGTATAAGCGCGTTCCAGTATAGTGGAATGTACCCACTACAGGTGATAAAGATGACGATGACGCCGTATAGTGGAATGTACCCACTACACGTGATAACGATGAAGTATAAGCGCGTTCCAGTATAGTGGAATGTACCCACTACAGGTGATAAAGATGACGATGACGCAGTATAGTGGAATGTACCCACTACACGTGATAACGATGAAGTATAAGCGCGTTCCAGTATAGTGGACTGTACCCACTACACGTGATAACGATGACGATGACGCTGATGACCATGAAGTATAAGCGCGTTCCAGACCACACATTCTCTTTCTGCCATGGATGAAAACGATCGAGCTTCGCCCACTCATCATCATTCACTTCGGTGGATATGGCGTGATTTTTTTGCTCGCCTTCGCTATACCCTTCCTACGGGAGCTATGCCTGCTCCTCGCTGCTGATTTCTTTACAAAACGTGTGGACAATGTCAGCACTAAGCGTTGAGCCTATCATGATTTCGCGCTGTTATCTCCCTTCGCGCACTCTAAAAAGAACAAAACGAAGTGATATCAGTTGATCGAGCATCGTAGTCGTGCGAGACAAGGAAAAACGGGCGTGCGACTGCATGGCAAAGCACGGTAAGAGACGATTCACAACGGAAAAGAACTTAGGCCGAAGATATAGATTACAGAAAAAAAAGCTGCGCGCATAATTACATGTGTTCCACGCGATGAACAGTCCAAACCCATTTTGGAATTCCTTAATTTTCAACGAATGCCCGACACGTACAATTCAATTTTAATGAAGCGATATTATACTTCCCGAAAGAAGCGTGATTCTTTTATTACTGATTTGGCGCGTTTAACACCCTATACCTGCCCTTAGAGCACAGGAGCCACTGATGAACGGAAAATCCCTTACACGCGGACTAACTATGGTCGCCAAATGATGAGCTACTTACTCCCACTAACATTAAACAGTTCCCTACAATAAATAATTTATACTATTCCTTTCTTTAAACATTTCTTCTACGCGTTTTAAAATGCAAATCGACATGGTCCTGCAAGACATGTTTTGATAGTGTTTAATGACTAATGATCTCATGCTGCTGTTGCCTATGTTGTCAAATCGTGCGAAAGCCTTCGTCAAGCTTTAATGGCTTTTTGCTTTCGACCCCACAGCATCAGTGTTGCGACTTTTGTAATGTCTCCTTTGATGTCGAAATAAATTGAATTGAATTCAAATTGAATTCGTATCTCTCGTACATGGACCAATCAAGAGTTTACTTCATCATGACGTCAAGTGAACAAACTGCAGCGTCACGAACTGTGCCGAAAAGACGAAACGCCAGGAGAGAGTAATGCGCATGTTCTCCGTATTTTCGGAGGTTGCTCAGGGACCATTTAGGCTAGTATTTGCACGTTTTGAGCAGGAGACGTCATTTCTGTTCACGTATGACACGGAAATCATAGCTACGATGCAACCGCCGGTCACGTGACAGTGCGAAATACTGCACGAACACGTGTAACCTCAACCGTTATGCCGCGCCTTTGTTGACATATTCAAGAAAGAAAGGCATTATGTTTTATCTTTTTCCAGGCAAAGAAGGTTTCTATAACTGGTCTTCGGTCGGGCTTCTACGTGCTCGTAATCTATTGATGCCGCCCTTAATGCGACTGCAAGATTAAACGAACTTCTGTTGCGCAATTCTTAGCTCGAATATGCGAGCACTTCGTTCTGTCCTTGTCTTTTTACCTGTGCCATTTCCGTGACCTGGAGTTCCATTGAGAATATACGAGTTATGCGAGAAACGTCCCACAGTATTGCCCGAAATTTCCCTACGGATTTAAATTTACGGTGTACAGTCGATGTATGTGGGCGGTAGCTTTTTCAGAACTTTCTGAATGATCATCGAGACGTTTGTCACAGAAAAGTTACGAACACTACCGGCAGTAAAAAAGCAGCGAAGACATTATTGGCGAAATTACGCAGACAATTACGCAATGCTCGAGACACGTGTGGACGCCCTAAGGAGGACGGACTATAGCAGAAAGACGAGATTCGCGCCAGTTTTTTAATGGAAGCTGCATCGTTCATTGAAAAATTTTTCTGCCATTTTTTTGTTATTATAGTCTTGCAGACTACACCTCATCGAATTTCACCTCGATGTACTGTGCAATGTCCGTGTACGTTAAAACAACCAGTTGGTCAAAATTTCCGGAGCCCTCCACTACGGCGCCCCTCACAATCATATCGTGGTTTTTGGGATGTGAAACCCCGGATATTAACACTAATTTTGGCTAGAAGCTATCGCGAGTCGTGCGCTGCTCACGAGTCGCCCAATCATGAACTGAATTTTATCGTACGACGAGATAACCTCAGCCAAGCTTAAAGAAAACACGAGCAAAAAAATTCCCCGAAGATTACAATACTGCCTAATGCGAATTCTCAGCGCAGCTTCGTGTTGAGGTAAGGCCAACTGTGTTTGAAGTGCTGGCTTTCCGCAAGGTATCCACTACGCCATAAATCATAATTTTTTGTGAAGTGGGACAGCACCCACCACGCCATTATTCGTCTTTCTGCGGATAAGCAAGGTACCCGGCACACATCTGTAATGTATTATGCACACTCCGTGGTAGAATACTCGACTGGCACGCAGAGGGCCCCGATTCAAATCCCATTCGATCCTGGGTATTTTTTTTCTCATTTCATTTTTTTCATGACAATCGGTTACATTTTCCGTGTTTATTGTATACGCCACCGACGGCGACGGCGCTCACCGCAGGAAAGGGCGCCTGGGAGCTGCACTCTAAAACCCGTACAATATAGAGCTATCGGACCAATACAGTGTTTGGCGGTCACTCCAGCTTCGTCAACAATATTGTTCATGCATCAGCAAAAAGGGTTATAGGAGCAAAAATGATCAAATGACACAACAAGCAAAATCCTATGCTAACGCCCTGCACAGTGACTGAATTCATTCAAGTCTATAAATGACAAATGTGCTCACTGTGAGAGTACAACGGACATGACAAACGAAACATTGAAATTAATAACTCACCGTTAAGTAATTGCCCTTGATCACTCGCAGATCCCAGTGCAATATGAACAGTCACAGCTGTTATAAGAGGACGACATAGTGGTGTGTCCCGATTGGAATTAATCCAATGAATACGACGATTCTGCTTTTAAACACCATCCACAGAAGCAGAACCACTACGGAAGTACGCTGCTGAGCGCGAAGGTGTGGGTTGTATCTCGACAGCTGCAAATTACGATTGGGTCTAATTGCAAGAGCACTCGTTTGTTCATATTCAGGTGTATGTCAATATAACCTCAGATGGTGAAAAGGGACTCGGAGTTCTTCTCCAAACAGCACGCCCCATAAACAGATCGTGGCTTCGGCACTTAAAACGCCAGAATTTAGTTGCACTGACATCGCACAGATGACGTGAGAAATGTGATTAGAAGGTTCCACGCGCTGCGTTTTTATCTGCCCGGCCTTTTTAAGGCGCATGGGCGTTTCGGTTGTGCTTCATTTGTGACATTACCCACCGTTCTGACCTCTACGTTATCATGTACGGCGCATGAGCGTCTTGGTTTTCCTTTCAAGTAGCTGTTGTTTCATTGAACTGTTGCTAGTCCCAGCGTGTGTGGGCGTCAAAACTTTTCTTGTGTACGTGTCTTTGAGGGCTGCTTCGTCGATTTACCAAGCTATGTACCAACAGGCCCAACACCAGGCTCTCTGGAAATTAGTTGTTCTTGGTATGCAGACATTTATTGGTTACAACTGAATAGATGTAAATCGTCTCCGTCCTGTTGCAGCGCTGTTTCTTCATTCAAAATCAGTATGTATTAACCAGCCCAATTCAAGACGCTGATGGTTCAGCATATATGCTCATCAATATGACCCTTCAAGCGTCGACATACAGGACATGGGGGGGGGGGGGGGGGGGGACGTCAGCAGCATGCATTTTGTACGTTAGTATGGTCTCGCGCGACTTTCCGCGTATAAGCTCTAATACGAAGCAATATGCTTCCTAACAACAAGAAAGCATTTCCTGCTTCAGAAGAAAAAAAAACTAAATTTTAGGAATTTAGCTGGCAAAATCACGATGTACTTATGAGGCACGCGGTAGTGGTGGAAACTTCGCATCAATAATGAGCGACTGGAATGTTTGAACGTGCGGTTACATGTAAGGGCGCCGGTTTTCTCGTGTTTCGCGCCCACTGAAATGCGGTCGCCGTAGCCAGGAATCAAACCCACTACCTCGCGAACTTTTATATTTCATGAGACTTCAAAGCAGCACGTTATTCTGTTGGACATTCCTTGAATCTACGTCACCGCCTGGTAACAGGGGCGAAGCAACATACGGTTCCCGAACAGAATACACATTCACGTTCCTTCAAACCAGCAGATCGCTGCTTTCGAGGTAGCGCGTATTAATAAAGATAAACCTTATAGTTAAAGTAATAATTATTGGAGTTTTACGTCCCAAAACCGCGATATAATTACGAGGGACGCTGTAAGGAAGGACTACGGCACTTTTGACCATCTGGTGTTCTTTAAAGTGCACTGACATCGCCCAATACGCGGGCCTCCAGCATTTCGCCGTCATCGAAATGCGACCGCCACAGCCGGGATCGAACCCGTGACCTCCGGTTCAGCAGCCGAGCACCGTAACCGCTACACCATCACGGTGGACTAAAGTTCATAGTCGAAGATCAATTTACGAACCAGGTGAGCCAGTTGTTTGGATTGTCCGCCGCTGTGGTATAGGGGTAACGCTGCTCGGCTGCTGAGCCGAAGGTCGCGGGTTCGATCCCGGCCGCGGCCGTCGCATTTTCGATTGGAGGCGAAATGCTAGGAAGCCCGGGTACCGTGCGATGCCAGTGCACGTCAAATTTCCGGTGCCCTCCATTAAGGTGTGCCTCTTAATCATGCCGTGCTTTCGGCGAGTAAAACTTGACAAGCTTTTATCAACGGATATGACGCGAGGAAGATAGGCCGCTTTTATTCAAGTAGGCGGAACTGTTCACTGTTTTTAGCCCTTGAAGACGTTGATAATATCTTATTTTGTATACCTGGAACATTTTACATATCCCTGCAGTCATGAGTTAATAGGAATGACCAAACTATCGACCAATGTTTCAAGGAGCGTGTTCGCAGCTGCGGTGCTGATTCAGATCCGCGAATCTCGCATAATGAGATGACTATAGCCCGCCAGTAATTATCCCGAATTTGTGAGTATTCATTGTCCCGAATACTTGCACACACAAACAAAAAGCCAGAGCAATTCTAATTGGAAATTTTTAAATTGTTGTCGAGATTTAGCACGGCAGCCGATGCTAATTGGCGTTTTACCGTTTTTGCGCAATGCTTATTGAACGGCCTTCATGTTACGCAAAAATTACTCATTGTTATGGTGTACTAAGAAAACTTCGTTTACTAAAACACTTTCTTTTTTAAATGAATGCGTAAATCGCGCGAGCTTCGCAATGTGTCTACGCGTTTCATCTCTGACTTCGTCAGCAGGGATCGTAAGCTATATCAATTAATTCACCTGTCCAGGTCATATCGAACTGTTCCCTGCGCATGAACAGTGCCTATACACATGACAAATCTTTGTAATATACGCTCTCCGCTTCATAAATGCTACATTTGATTGATTGTGGGGGCCTTCCGTCCCATAACCACGATATGAATATGAGGGACGCCATAGTTGTGGGCAACGAGAATTCAAATCACCTGGGGTTCTTTAACGCGCATCTAAATCGAAGCACACTAGTCTACAGCATTTCGCCTCCACCGAAATTCGGCCACCACAAACGGGATTCGATCCCCCCGACCTTCGGTTCAGCAGTAAAGCACCATAACCGCTAAACCACCTTGGCGGGTATACATTTAGTTGGTTTACTTGACATCGATTCCTGAATGGTGTGACAAAATTTTCGCCTGCAATCATTCGTACACACTCGACCATACGCCGATCTCTCGACACCTGAGAGAGGCGTGGACGGTGGTTGAGGAAGGGAAGGACTTTGCTACCGTGATCACCTCGCTGTTGATTTTGCGATGAAACGACAGAGCTTTGCATCACAACGTGACCGTAGATGCCAGGATAGATGAAAAAGATTAACATTTGAATGGTACGCGATGCCCGGAGACATTGCCTGGCTTGTTTGTCCAGGTGCTTGCTGTTGGTTGATTTGTGAGGTCTGTGGCGTCGCAAAGCGATTCACGCTTTGAAAAACACCGTAGTTTAGGGCTCCGGACATCCTTCGACCTCCTGGGATTCTTCAACGTGCACCGACATCGCAGAGTACGCGGGTATCTAGCATTTCGCCTCCATCGAAATAGGACCGCAGAGGCCCGGGATCGTTCCCGGGACCATCGAGCCAGCGCGGCGTCCGTTCGTCTTTGACCACATGAGCTGGATTGGCAGAGAGCTAAGCTAGTTGATGGGGCTTCGTGATAGAAGACGGTAGGCGTGACAAACACGGACACAAGTCCAGACGACACAAACACCGACAAACAATGCTTCTATAATAGCATCGGGCAAGCACAAGTGCTACACAGAAAGATACAGGACAACTAGTAGTTATCCTGTGTAGTCTTAGTGCGCGTTCCCTACTGGTATTACGGAAGCATTCAATCAGTACCTAGTCCAGATATATGCGTTGCCGACTAACAACTCGCTCCTGCGTCCGTGTTTCCACGCCTACCGTCTTTAATCATACGTGCTGGTTCGTTTGTCTACGCGATCACTGTCTGCCGCTGTGGAGCAGTGGTTACGATGCTCGGCTGCTGACCGACGGTCGCGGGTTCGATCCCGGACGCGGCGGTCGCATTGCGATGGAAGCGAAATGCTAGAAGCCATTTAACACGCGATGCAAGCGCACGTTAAAGAACACCAGAAGGTAGAAATTTCCGGAACTCTCGACTACCTCTTGCCTCATAATCATGTCGTGGTTGTGGCAGGTAAAACTCCAGATATTATCTACGCGATCACTGCACTTGCCAGGAAAGGGTCGAGACTCACCGCCTCACTGCATCCTTCGTCGCCGTGGCTGGGTTGATGGCCGAGCAGCGGACACTGGGTGAATTGGTCACCGATGCGAAGATGCGCGCGTCGTCCTCGACGTTCTGTCCTGTCCGAGATGGGTCGACGTCAACCAAAACCGCAGCTGCACCCTCGTTCGTCAAGTCTGAACCCCTCTCTCGAACGTCGTCGTCGTGAATCCTCTAACGAGCTTTCTTCCTCTTCATCGGTGCCACCGCCCGGTATCACAACGTCACCAACGTCGCACAGTTTGGAAAACGTGATAGCACGCAGGGCGTCGTCCAGTAGTTGCTTTGCCGCCGAGAAGAAGCCGCACTTTTACGCTGCTCACTCACGTTGTACGGTTACGCCGTTAGCTTCTGTAGGTGCAGCTAGCAAGAAGTACACCTACTTTCGCGAGGAGCAAAACAGAGCGTTTTGAAAGAGAGCGCGCTAGCAAATCAAAACTGTCGCTTTTTCAGAGACGTTGTTTCGTTCAATCGTATCGTGATTTTGAACGCCCGGGTTTCAGAAACCGATAGTTGCGCACCGGAGCACGTAACGTGTGGCCAGACAACAATGGCAGAATTTCGGACGAACTTTTTGAACGTGTTAGTTTCGCTTAAGCACGAGCACGACGGAACAAACGCAAGAAAGAAGTGCGCAAAATGGGCGTGGGAGTGGCAAGTGAATCTTGGAACAAGATTAGTCTGGCGGCTCGTGACGTTTTCTTATTGCAGCGTGACAGATCAAAAATCCCCCGAGACGGAACCAGGTCACGAAAAGGAATATCCGGGACAGGGATTGTTTTTCGAAAGAGGCGGCAAATAAAAACACAACAAAGCACACGGGCGGGAACCTTGAAGAGGGTGCAACACACAAGGCGGGTCGTAACTGGGTCTAACGAAGCGGTTGTGGTTGAATGGTTTTGCCACGAAGTGTATATAAAACAGTCAGAGAAAAAGAAAAAAAAGAAACACCGGATAGGGTCACGGTTGTAGCCACGAAACACACACACACACACGCAGAAAGGAAGCGCAGCTGGGCGAGGGAATAAAGGGCCTAAATTTTGGCGAAGCGAGCAGGAAAAAATGGAGACTCGTCACCCGACCACTGGTTTGGTGCTGTTGGGACGGGAGGTGGAGGATCGTTCAATTAGCCTTGTCTTCCGAGCACAAACTTCAGCGTATGCAGGCACGGCGTATGCGGCAGGGTGGCAGGTGAAGCAAGTAGGCAACGAAGTGGTTGGGTGTGCAGGATTCCTCCGGGAAAGGAGAGACACCTGACTCGGCTGGATGCCCAAGGTAGTTCTGGTTTCCCGTTCGGGACAGGAGCACGAGGAAGGCGGAAGGGCGGGGAAATACTAATTGCCTCACGCAGTGAAGAGGAAACAACACACCGGGGAGGGAGGAGGAAGCAGCCGAAATAATAAAGAAAAAAAAGTTTAAGTTAGGGGGTGAACGTCGTTCCTCTATATCGTCTCGGGCCTGTCGTCAGCGACGTCTCCGAGCCCGCCAGCCGCGGAGGGCCACTTAGTCGACGCGCGCGGATAACGGTCCGGGAACGGGGGGCGCGACGACGTCGTCGACGTGGGGCCGAAGAAGCGGTCGTAGTCGTAGCGGCGGCGCCGCCAACTCGCGGCGGGGAGGAGGAGGAGAAGAAGGCGTCGGCGACGACTCGTAGCGCTGCTGGTATCCGGAGCTGCGCCGGGCCCGCCAGGGATCATCGCTGCCGCGCGCCCACCAAAGCCGGCGACGTAGCCATGTGCCCGGCTGTGGCTCGTCTGCGCCGCACGCTCGGCTAGCGCGGCATCGGCGCTGGAGAGGAGGAGCCTTCTCGTCGCGTTTGCGCGCCCCGGAGCGCGCGCGCGCCCGCGTCTCTGTTAGAGGGCGAGGAGGGAATCCACCCGCCCACCTCCTCGCCATCTCTTGTTCTTGTCCTTTCATTGCTTTTCCTTTTCGTATTGGTATTGCTCTTCGGTAAGCCCCCCTACCTACGTGTGGAGAGGAGGAAAACGTTTCGGACCGGGGGTTGCTTTGCGAGAAGGAAGCAAACGAAACTGCCGCCGCACTGAGCGGCGTCTCCCCTTCTCTCGGCGTGCTTGTGTGTGTACGTGTGTGTATGTGTGTGTATGTGTACAGAGGTGAAGAGGCTGTGGAAAGGAGATTGCCTGGTGTCCTCTTTGCACCAGCACACCCCTCCTTCTCTCCCCCTCTCGAGTTAACCTTTACGGTGTACCTTATATATAGGCGCTGCATCGCCGCTAGCACAACTACTATCTGCTAACTAACTACTTTCTACCTTTACAGCCACGACAGCAGCCAGTCTCTTCAACTTCGACGTGTCTCCCATGGGTTGCGCTGTTTGTTTGGTGCCGTGCGCAGAGCTCTTCGTTTGCTTTCTGTTTGTTTCGTTTTGCTTTGGTTTCTCGCCGCACTTCGTGTCCCGTAGAGTAAATAGAATGCGTTCTTCTCATTTCGCTTAGTTTTTTTTTTCTTTCTTTATCTTTTTGTTCGTCACTGTCCAGACAATTTTGCTTTCTGTTTGCATTCCGTCGTGGACTCACGTACTGCGCACCGTTGACAGACAGCCTGCACAGGGGAGACGTTGGGAGAATGGTCTGAAAACTTGATATAGAAACAAAATAAAAGAAATCACGCCATATCCACGAAGTGAATGATGATGAGCGAGCGAAGCTCGATCGTTTTCATCCATGGCAGAAAGAGAATGTGTGGTCTGGAACGCGCTTATACTTCATGGTCATCAGCGTCATCGTCATCGTTATCACGTGTAGTGGGTGCATTCCACTATACTGGAACGCGCTTATACTTCATCGTTATCACGTGTAGTGGGTACATTCCACTATACTGCGTCATCGTCATCTTTATCACGTGGAGTGGGTGCATTCCACTATACGTGGCTATCTACCTACTACTACTACTACTACTACTACTACTACTACTACTACAACTACAGAGGAGGGACAGACCCACACCCTTAGGAGCTTCGCCCCTAAAAAGGAGACAAGATTTTTCGCGTCACAGTAGAACACTGGATATCCACCGCCTGCTTCGATATCTTAAATTTCTACGGAAATCGTATTAGTTGTAATTTTTTTTTCTTTTTCAGTGAAAGGGAAAAGAAAAGTTGATGGAGAGTCAGCAATGCAGTGTGGTCGTTGGCACCGAGCGAGGAAATACGCTTGCCTTTCGGCTTAAAAAGCGTGTCGGCTGCGTTTAACCCTTCCATTCCAGTATCAGAGAGATAAAGGAAAAAAAAAGCGATAACGCTGCAGAATAGCGGAGAGATATCGACGGAAGCTCTTAAATGTATCGTCTTTATCTCTTCCTGTACGACGCGTTTCTTTCGAGTGCCACAGTATGCAAGCAAAGATAGCGGTAGTGAAAGGCCGCGGAGAGATAAGGTGTTGCCTCGTGTTCTCTCTGCAACTTATCACCACGCGTAATGGCGCCTGCTTTAATTCTTTGCCACCACATGATTTCTCCGAATTATAATTGTCATCGAGGGTTACGCCGTATTCGAAACTTTGTGAATGTCAGCGTGCTTGATTCGGCCGGTTGGTGCGTAGTAGATGAAGAATGGTTGCTCCCAGCCGTTTGTCTGACCATTGTAAAAAAAAAGATCACGCCATATCCACGAAGTGAATGATGATGAGTGGGCGAAGCTCGATCGTTTTCATCCATGGCAGAAAGAGAATGTGTGGTCTGGAACGCGCTTATACTTCATGGTCATCAGCGTCATCGTTATCACGTGTAGTGGGTACATTCCACTATACTGGAACGCGCTTATACTTCATCGTTATCACGTGTAGTGGGTACATTCCACTATACTGGAACGCGCTTATACTTCATCGTTATCACGTGTAGTGGGTACATTCCACTATACTGCGTCATCGTCATCTTTATCACGTGGAGTGGGTACATTCCACTACACGTGGCTACCTACCTACCTACTACTACTACTACTACTACTACAGAGGAGGGACAGACCCACACCCTAAGGAGCTTCGCCCCTAAAATTGCGGATGATAGCCAATTCCTGATAAGTGCGTGGTCGTTGGGCGCTATAACGAGCCGCAGGCGAGCTTAGTGAATGCCCTCCACATTAGACAGCATAGTGTTTCCTGTGTAAGCGTGTCTTCAATTCCCCTTCACTGCAATGAAATTAGATTTTGTAGGGGGGCACTAGTGTGACAGCTTCTTGATAAGCTGCCCGAGCTGATTATCATGCATAGTTGTTATGCGTGTATCATATGTATGTGCACTTCTGCTTGTGCTTCCTTGTTCTGCGCAGATACCTGCTTCCTGTACACTGCAGTTATTTTGGTTGTTAGTTCACCGCCATGTCTGTGTCTTCATCTCGTCCCGCGTTAAAGGGACTGTCTACCGCTCGGAAAACTTTTTTCTGATTGTGGCGAAAATGAGAAGATCGTTCATCACATCCGCGGCAATGAGCATGCTTTTGTTCCACAAAAAAAAGAATTATAATTTTAATTTGACGTCGAAAGTCGACAAAGAATGACCGCTAGCGTCACCAAACAACGATGTGGTTCAATCTATTGGCAGGACAAGAAATCCTCGCAGGTAGACTCATTTTGCTTAAAAACAAACATGTGTAACTTGAAATCGTATTTTACCCACTTGAGGCAGCTTTAGGTTTCGCCAAAGAGTAATTATTGCTTTTTTCCTCACGCGTTCAGAGAGGCGCTCGGTGGCGCTGCCGGCGGCGCGTTCGCCTGCCTGTATACCTGCCTGCCTACGGCGGCGAAACGCGAGCACTGCGTCCGGCACCGCTCATAAGAAAAAAATGTTGCAGTGGCTTAGCTCGGCTATGCCAGGATATACGTAGCGTTAGCAAAGGTTCAGCTGATTATTCTTAGCTTTCCTGATTGTCTAGATTGTCTAGGATTAGCTTGATTATCATGCTTACTGCTGCTCCAATGACACACACACACGGTATACGTATTATGTGGCACATGTATATTTTGGTCAACGTCAGGTTGCTTCTCTACTGCCACAAAGACGGATTGGTGATTAGTGAAGTAACACGCGCCGTCTCTATGGCCCCAACACAGTATTCTGTTCATTCTTCCTACCCTCAACCGCTGATTGCCAGGCAGCTACTTCGGGATCCGATGACTACGCTTCTCCGCTCTTCTGCGCCGTTGAGCAGCATTTGCTTCTCCATGGCTATACCACACTGGCAAACGCCAGTCAGAAGCGCAGTGGCTCCAGCGCAGTGTCAGACGGCGACTGCACAGCGAAGGCGAATAGTGCGCAAGCGCGCGCCGGCGCCTGTGCGTCTACCACGGCTACGACGTCACTCCTCTGGAATGCGCAGACCGGCGGCGGTATTGCGCGCGGCGGCGGAGTGCGCGGGAGATGCCGGCTGGTGGGCCAGTGCGTGACATCACTGATCCTCGCGCATGCGCAGCACGGCTCTTGATGTGCCGCGCGGAACGAGTTTGGCTAGGCCAGTGTAGCTAACGCTACAAAAAAATTTTTTTCTTCGGCGAATAGCAGCGTGACTGACTTCAGGGAATTTTCGAACCATGCCCGTGAGTCCAACGTAATCTAGTAACGTAGCACGAGTCCTCATGAGTAAAGTGTACACCAGTCACCAAGGTGCTACATTGAAGAAGATTTTGCCATCACGTTCCGCTTCACCAGGGCGTCCATGCTGGCTCTCATATCGCATATACAACATAGAACACCTAAACATAACTGAAAGACAGCAGGAACCTTCTGTTGTTTTGTGAAGCACTCCTCATGTTCATTTTAGTAGCGCGGCTGGCATGAGTGGAACCACTACAGTTCATTTCACAACCCCGGCGTACCAGTGTTGCTGGAACAGACGAACTTTTCCGCTCGACTGCGGTGGTTTGTCAGGCAGACTGAACAAAGCTGGAGAAACCGTGGTAATAATACTTTATCTGACAATATGCGTGCTTTAAACGACCACTATGGTATTTGTTTTATTATTAGAACAAAAACTGATGAAGTCTGCAAAAAAAAGCGCGCGGTTTCAGTTTGCGACTTTCACCGGCACTACAGTCGTCATCGCCTCCACCAACCAGTGTTGTGGGCATTCATCACACCAATGGAAGAGGACCGAATGCAGATAGCAAAATTCTGTTTTAAAAATTTCTACTCACTTTCCAGAGAAACCGCTGCAAGGTTCGACACTTCAGACGGTACGCTTTTTTATTGCGATACAAAACATAAAAGTGATGAACGACGGTAGACAGTACCTTTAAGAGCGTTTTATTCTTCGTCTATTGTGAATGTCGTCGCCGACTGCATAGCGGAATTGTCACGCCAGGTGAGGTTTCACGAGTGACGCGAATGCTGCTGGACGAGCTTGAGTCCACGCTTGCACCAGCGACTCACTGGTGTGCATTCTTCCGAGTACAGCGCCTTGCTCTTCCTCCTCTCTTCGTTTTTTTTTCTTTTTTAGGAGCGCGGCTCTTTCTGCTTTTCGTTGCGTTGGGTAGTGCGAACAGGCATCATCATCATCATGAACCGGTACTCTCTCGCTTCGTCCTCTACAACTTCTGCTTCGCTCCCACAACAAGTGGGCCGATTTGTCCGGCGTCGAATACAAGAACTACGACGGGCGAGTCTGACCCGCGCCTAAAAATCACGTAACACCACGTAATAACTAGTTACGTGACTAAAAATAACGTAACGCCACGCAACATCCAGTCGCGTGTCTAAAATCGCGCAGCCTCGCTAATAGCTAGTCACGGGACATATTCCCGCCATAAAACACGTAACAGCTAGTAACGTGACTGAAACCACAACACGTAACAAGGTAGTCACATGACATGTTTAGCAAAGTCTAGCCAAGTCTAGACATACTTACTACTACTAACAATAACTTAGCATGTCTAGCAAAAGTTTGGGATTACTAGTAAAACTTAGCTAGGTCAAACACTAGCTCCACTGATAGTTCCATCCTTGCATCACTAGTGCGAGCTGCGCACATCTTTTTTCTTTGTCTGTTATTGTTCTTCAACCCCTTACCACTCTTATCAAGTTATCGCTCAACACATTACTAATAATATCCGAGGTTTCAAGGGCCAAAAATACGATACGCCTCTCAGGCACACTGTAGGGGAGGGTTCCAAGAAATTTTGACTATCCAATGTTCTTGAACGTGCACTGACATCGCACAGAGAACGGGCCTCTAGCATTTCGCCTCCATCGAAATGCGACCGTAGTGGCCGGGATCGAACCCGCGACCTTCGGGTCAGCAGCCGAGCACCGTAACCCCACTGCACCACCACGGCAGAACGTATGCAGAACTATTTTCGACATTTCCAACAACCTTCTCAGAGGAATCGAACTGTGCTTCAGACATTGCCGCAGTGCAGAGAACAGCGAAGGCGCCGTGTATGAAGGCTTAAGTCTCATGAGTAAAACCAAATCAGGCGTCCAGTGGCGCCGAGAAACCGATTGCTACCAAAAGTCACGTGACAGAGCGATCAAGTCACGAAATGACGTAATCAGCTGTCACATGCTATGAGGTCTTCCAGATGACATCGGCGCTCGGTCAAAGGCGCACCGATCACGGAGGTAGTGCAACACCAGGTAAGGGGCCGATCGGCTTAAATGAGCCCTGCGAACACTTTTTCAGCATGGTCAGAAAACACCGCCGATCGGTAGTCGAGGCTCCTGAGAATTCGCGAGCCAAACATAGCGCAGCACGCTGCCTGGAATTAACAATTAGTTAGCGAAGTCAGCTGGAAATCGCTGCCTCTTTTTTCCTATAAATGATGTCATATATTGAACGGGTAGCGTACTGCGCAAGCACGAAGGAAGGAAGAAGAAAAAGACGGGAAAGAGCAGAGTTTTTTTTTCTTCCTTCCTTCGTGCTTGTGCAGCACGATATCCGTTCAATGACAGGAACCAAGCCTGCAGAAAGATCTTGATGACATATCCCCAGATGACCGCGCCATATACTCAAATACACGGCCATTGGCCGATTTGAGCATCGTCAGTTGCATAGGTAGCGCTTTTGCCGCGGGAGAGGCCGCCACGCTCCCTGCGCACGCTTTCGCGATCACACTGGAAGCCGCGTGTCCGAAGAAAAATAAGAAAAAAATGCCCCCCCCCCCCTCCCCGAAGGGAATCGTGAGGAAATGCGAATGCATTTCTTGCGCCGACACCGACTTCTGCCATCGCCTTGAGAGGCGCCCAGCCAGCGAACGGTCGAGAGTGAGGCGCGAGCGGACGGGAGAGTGGGGCGCAGGGAGGAGAGAGAGCGAACGGCGAGAGAAGGAGCGGCGAAGCACTGCACCTACCCTCTCCTACACTCTCTCCCGCACCACATGCTCCGGTTGCTAGGGGCGAGGATAAGCGCGCGCGCCCGCAGCTGTTGCTATGGGAGAGGGAGTGAGAGCGGAGAGGCGCGCGGACCACGCCGCGGACAACGCCGGATGCGCCTGACATAGCCCTACTAAGAAATGCATTCGCATTTAAAAAAATTACACCATCTCCCGCTAAAGGGGACCATGAGGCGATGCGAAGCAGCATGGGGGGTGCACACCGCGTTTGCATCGGTTTGACTAGGTGTTTCCGTTAATGTTGCGTATTTAGTGTTATCGTTTGTGTTGTGTTTATGTTCTTATGTTGTTGTTAACGTAGAAACCTAGTGTCTACGTTAACACCGTGCGGCGCAGCCGGCGCAGTGACTGAGCGTGCGTATACGACCTAACGCGAGCCTTTTATCTAAACGAGGAGGGGGAATGTGGGGAGAGGGAGGTTGGCTACAGCGCAGCCACAGATGTTAGCTGGTGTGTGGAGAGGAGGTGTGTGGAGAGTGTTTGCGCATGCGCAGTAAGGGTGGTCACGCCGCACACCGGACTGAACTCCGCCATAAGCTGCTTCGCATCTAAAAAGTGCTGGAAGGTCACGACGCGTGCGTGACGTAACTTCTTTCCCCCCTTGCCATCCCTCCCTGCTTTGCTTCCAGCGCGCTCATCGGGACGAGAAAGGAGAGAAAGGGATTACAGCATGCGACAAATATCTGTAACTCCACACGTACTTGACGTATTCTAAAAAAAAAATGCGGTTGTACAAATCGGGAGGCAATAAGCTGCTTCAAAAAAGCCATTCGGTGGTTACCTTGAAAAAGTGTTGCAGGGACACTTTAAGGGAAGGGATGTGGGGACGAGGCAATTAACCTAGAATGTCCAAAGCTTTTTAATGAGCGGCATGCGCTTCCGTCTGAGCTCTCGTTAGCATTAACTAAAGGGCAATGTCAATTTTTCGCTTCGTCCTATCTGGGAACATGCTCGATTCCGTTGTGATAGTTCACCAATCAGACTTAACATCGCGCCGCATGTTAGCGCATCACACGCTAACCAAGACACTACTAGTGCGCGAATCCTGCTTGACAATCACCACAAACAACTGAAAGGTGTCATTGTATACTTCTAAACTTATATTGTCGCGTGGCCATGACGTTGACGACGGGAGAAGTCGGCGTGTTCAAGATGAAACCTTTTATTTGGGCGAACCTGTGCCCGGGAAACGAACACTCAAACTACAGGGATACACACTGTACATTGTTAATTCTTATGAAAGGGAACACGCGCTCGTGTGTTCCCTTTCATAAAAATTGACAGCGTACACTGATAGCGACGAACAGAGCGTCTGCCGTCGATAGTCTGATCTGCGATGAGGTTCGTAGGCATTTATGCATGCAGCATCGAACATTTGAGCTTTATCGCTGGTGCTCGCGTAAGCTCTCGAATAAACTTGACTATTTGCGTACTGCGTGTAATCTTAGCAGAATGAGCTCAAAGCGATGGCGAAGCTTTCCAAATATTGCAGCGCGGCCGGCGCCGAGCATTCATAACAGTTTTTGTAGGGAAAACATGAATACATCAAAATCGGTCGAATAAATGCGCGTGACAATATTGTAGGCTGTGAAGATCGCTTAAAAAATCACGCCATATCCACGAAGTGAATGATGATGAGTGGGCGAAGCTCGATCGTTTTCATCCATGGCAGAAAGAGAATGTGTGTGGTCTGGAACGCGCTTATGATGATGATGATGATGCTCCTTGTATGATTGGCACCTACCCACTCAGGGGGATCGGCCAAGAGTTTATCTTCATGGTCATCAGGCGTCATCGTCATCTTTATCACGTGTAGTGGGTACATTCCACTATACTGTGTCATCGTCATCTTTATCACGTGGAGTGGGTACATTCCACTATACGTGGCTATCTACCTACCTACCTACCTACTACTACTACTACTACTACTACTACTACTACTACTACTACTACTACTACTACGACAACTACAGAGGAGGGACAGACCCACACCCTTAGGAGCTTCGCCCCTAAAAATTGTCGATGGCGCGCTCGCACGTGCTTCCTATAGGACATACGCGTGAGGAAAGCTTTTGATGATTCTTATTTGTTATTGCATATACCCTACTGCAACGTTCCGTATCACAATACAATTATTCCGCAGTATCATCCCCAGAAAAGCGAAACAAATTGCCCCAGTGGTAACCCCAGTAAGCTAAAGTAGTAACCCCAACACTACAGCACGAGTAGGGCAAACAGAGCAGTTTCTCTAGTGGCTAAAAATGTTACATACAGTAATAAGCCACGTAAAAGAGAAAGGTGGGCTTTTGAACTAATATTCGGTATGATGAAAATTTACCTCCTGAGTAGCTCAAGGGATACATATTTTGCCGACGTAGTAGCTCCTCTCCTAGCGACCTATGCCGAATTAATAAAGGAAAGCTTCCGATGCCTCATCAAACTCGAAAATTGACCGTCGGCGTCCCACGTCGGCGGCGTCAGCACGAGTGATGCAATTAGTTCATCAGCACGCGATGACCGCACCACATGACGTCATCATGGCGTTACAGATCGCCTAAATGTTGGGACGTCATCTCGACGTCCCATAGCGTGACGTCACACGATGAAGACATCACATGACGCCGCTTGGTCAAAGGCATAGAGTTTCCTATAAGTACACTAGAGGGAACTATGGCGCTAGTGTCTATGGGAGCTGCAACACACGGCGCTTCAGCCAGCATGGGAATCATGGGTAGTACGCAAATTTGCCTAGTCTTGCCTAGTCTTCGTTCTTTTGGCTGCCTGTGGCCTGAATCCGCTTTGCCGCAATACGAAGTTCAGCAAGGGTTCAGCAGTTACGCTTCACCACCTTGACCTTTTTAGGCTCACGAATTCAAATACGCTCACGAAGTTCACAACGGTCCATTCTTTTATCCGAAACAGGAACGAAAACGCAACAATAAACAAAGCCACAAGTGCGTTCGAAGCCGGAAGCACGAAGACTAGGCAAATTTGTGTACTACCCATCATTCCCATGGTGTCTGAACGATCGCAGCGCCAGAGTCCTCTCCAGTTAATTTTAGGAAACTCTATGGTCAAAGGTTGGGCCGATCACGGAGGCATTGCGAAACCAGGTGAGATGCAGAAGGCTTCCCGTTTCGTGTCTTTAACAGCTAAACAGAGCTACGGTGGACGTATACGCCCAAAAATGGTTGGGTTGGTGCATACGATGGCTCATGACCTTATCAGTTCACGTCGCGATGTACAAGAGTAAGAAAACATTTGTTGAACAGGCCAAAGTGATAGCACCCGTATGTCTTACGTAAAATCGTCTCTACAAGAAATCGTGGTGAAAGTACTGGAAATAAAAGCTACATATGCTGATATCTACGAGCCTGTGCATCCTTTCCTTCTCCTGACTGACAGCTCTGGCCATGTCTGACGTCATAGGCTGGCAGAAAAGCTGTGCAGCTAGATTTGGTGGGGAACAGTGGCGTTTTGTATGAATAGGGTTTCCTACAATATTTACTAGACGGAACTCCGACTCTGCGATCATTCAGCCTCCATGGGAATGATGGGTAGTACGCGGATTTGCCTAATCTTCATGTTTATGGGTTTGAACAGACTTGTGGCTTTGTTTACTGTTGTGTTTTGACTTTTTTTTTTTTAGATAAAAGAATGGATCATTGCAAACTTCGTGAGCCGTTTTTTAATTGGTGAGCCTAAAGAGAGGAAGGTGGTGATGTGGAGCTGCCGAACGTTTGCTGAACTTTGTCTTGCGACCTAGCGGGTGCATGCTTCACGGAGACAAACGAAGCCGAAAGAAAGAAGCTGAGACAAATCCGTGTACTACCCATCATTCCCATGCTGGCGGAAGCACCATGTGCTGCAGCTCCCATAGACACTAGCGCCGCCTCTGATGTGATGTATTGTTATAGGAAATCCTATGGGCTGCGGCTCGTCGTACCAAGGACTATTCTGTGCCGCCTGTGGCTTGGCATGGTCATCACGAATGCCTACTCTTTTCTGATTGGCATGATCAACAGCCTGAAGCGTGATAGATACGAGCAAGAAACGATCACCCACCTTTTCTGTAAGTGTCCCCGCTTTAGTGCACCAAGAAAACACCTTTACAATACGTTAGACAGACTTGATAATCGCCCTGTGTCTGAAGAAAGGGTCCTGGTACACTGGCCGAGTCTGTTCTCGGCGCAGAAGGCGCTGAAAGCTTTGTTTTGCTGCACTGTTTTTTTAAAGGAGAACCGGACCTAAAGAAGGAGTTTAAACTGAGTCGTAATCTACTTTCCTTTTCCTTTGTTTGCTTTTCTTTTCTTAGGTGATATGCTAGAGGCCCGTGTACTGTGCCATGTGAGTGCACGTGAAAGGACACCAGCAGGCCAAAATTTCCGGAGCCTTCTACTACGGCGAACCTCATAATTATAACGTTGTTTTGGCACTTAAAACCTCAGATATTATCATTATTTTCGTTCCCATTTCTAGGGTGCGAAGCACATTAGGGTCCCGGCTTTTCGGCGACTAATGTCGTCACGGTGTGTCATGTAGTCACAGTCCATCAAAAACGGGTATGCGCCACAAAAATTGGGCACATCCCGGTACTCGCCACCGGTTCACTAAAAATGACGAAGGCAACAGTTAGCCGAACAAATAGCCGACGACGTTATGGGAGCTGAAACACCCTTCCCTACATGGCTTCACCTTTCCTCAGTTTTTTTTTTTTTGCACAGCTTCTTTCCTATTCTCTTTCAGTCCCCTGTTCCCTAGCACAAGGTAGCTGGTCTAAGAACTGGCTAACCTCCCTAATATTCCAGCTGCTCGAGCCTTGCTTCAAGGCGGCGCGGGCGTTAAAGCTGGTAAACGGGAAACTAGGGAACAACATTTTGTGAGGCACAGTATATGCCCGCCCTATTTTAGAGGTGCGGTAACTACACAGGTAACACCCCAACGATTAGGAGTGCGTGACCTGTCGGTGTTTGTGAAGTACTGTTGCTGTCGAATTCGCACTCATGAACCGCCACCATTGCGAAGTGGCCGTGCCATCGCGTTGAGGAGCAAGAGGTGGCGGGTTCGATTCCCTGTCAACGCGGTAAGTGAAAGCCCTCGTGTTAAAAATGTACGTCAACGATGATCCGCAGCCCTCCGTTGTGCTGGTTACTTTCATAATTCAGAATTCCATACTTCATGAGAACAAAACTAGACTTGGATCCAATGCCGTCTTGGGAGAATAAATGACTTGTAATACCATATAGGTACTGCATAGAAGTTTCTTACAGCAATAAGCACAGCTAACCCATATTCTCCCAACTTCGCGTTGAGGTAGGCGAGATTTTCATCGATAATCTCGCCCTTCCTCAGCTGTAAATGTTGGCCTTTACTCGAACAGTGTTCCACCGTTCTTCCGGCAAGCTGGCTTCTCCCAATGTCAGGCAGCACTGCGGTGAAGCCAGTCATAAAAAAAAAAAAGCTATTTATCAAGAAAAACTTCACAATGGGCTAGTTGGTTAGACATGATCAACGTTTCTTGCGCAACTGAACACAGCGACGAAGGACGTACAAAACACATCAGTGCAAACTAACAACTGTTTAATACGTAGATGAACATGATTGCGCTGATGTGTTTTGTACGTCCTTCATCGCTGTCTTCAGTTCTTTTTTGTAAAGTTTGCGCAAGAAACGTTGATCATATTTATTGAGATACAAATGCACATTAACGGACGTCGCTGTAGTATTGTACATTAGCATAAACAAGAGGCAATTGGGTAAGAGAATATTATTGCGTCGAAATCGTGCAGCCTTGCGTAGCACGCTGACCTGAGTTTACATATATACCTGTCTATAAATGCACCTTACTCATGCGCAGCTTCCTGAAAAAGAAAGCAAGAAGAAGAATAGAAAGACCAATAGAAAGATGAAAAGAATGAAGATAAGGGAGAAAGGAAAAAATTAAGGCAGCTTCGCACTACAGGTGCCAGGCCTGAAGGAAGGGCGGAGCTGGGCAGCCTCCTTTGTTTCTTTTCAATTTTCTTTTTTTTTCTTCCTCTCTTCCATTCTTTTTCTTTTTTCAGTTTTCTTTCTGTTTTTGGCTGTCTTTGTTTCTGTCTATTTCTTCCTCTCTTTATCTATTTTTTTTCTCTTTTTCTATTTCTCACTTGCTTCCTCTTTTTTTTTTTAAATTTTTATGCGTGGTTTTGCTTGCGTTACGCCAAGTGATGACAGCATGCGACAGCAGACGAAAGCCCGGGCCCCTAAAGTGCTCCACACTTATCATCATCAAGGCGCTCGAAAAATAAGAGGAAGAAGACTTCTCCTTGGCGCGAGCGCGCGCTCAATATTCTACAGATGGCTATGCTATTCGTCGTGTTTCCTACGTTACGCGAAGCTATGACAGCATACTCTCACAGCATACCACAGCATACGACAGCCCGGACCCCTAAAGTGTTCCGCACTGAAAAGAAACGCAAGGCCTGCATGGAGCACGTTGCACACACACAGCGAAAGCTAGAAGAGCGGCCTGGAGACCCCGTTGTAAGCTCTGTCGGGGCAACTACTGCAAGTACACTTGACAAGGCATCCACTGCACCATTAACTGTTGTGAAGTAGGGAAACACCACTATGTTTTTATTCGTAATTCTGCGGAGCAGCCTGGTACCCGCTACCCGTCTGTAAGGCATTAAGTGCGCTTTGTTAATGTTGTGGCTGATAACGATGAATAATTATGGCCCGAGCCCTTTGTAATGGGTTGGAGGCTTTAAACGACCTACTCGTTGCGCACGATTCGTGCCTACTTTCAATACCGCCGCTGTGCGCCTTTGCAGTTGTTAGTCGGCTTTCGTTGTGTCTTGACTAGTCTCTTGCGTCCGCGTTTGCACGCCGAGCCCTTTAGCATTATTTTGAGGACTGTATCGCTTTACTATTGGAGAGCCCTAAGCCGTCCCGCTGGTGAACAATTAAGCGCTGATGCGTGCTTAGGAAGTTGTCTGGTCGAAAGCGTAGTATTTTTCATGTGCAAATGCGGTGCTTACCGAAACTAGAGAGCACGTACTGCAACCTTAAGTGTTGCAATGGTAGTCTCCTCGACTTTTCCCGGTATGTTTCAACAGCACACCATTCTTCACTTTGTCCTCTAGGAAGCAACAATGTGTGTTTCCGCAACCACCAGCCTTTCAACGTAACATATCTTTAGTATCGAAATAGAAGAAGAAAACAGAAAAAAGGGCGTAATAGGAGATATTGAGCGATAATTTATTGGAAGACGGGGAGGTTGGCCTGAGCTAGTGCGCTCTAGTCTGCTACTCTGCACAGGGGATAAGGGAAATGAGAAAAAAGGAGTGTTGAAGGGTCATGACACGGAGAGGAAAATGTTATGCTTATATTCAAGAACCCACGTAATATAGTGGTTTCGATAGAGTCTGGTGTCCGGTCCTGTACTTTTAAAAAAGTTTGGTTGTGGCTTAACTCAATTACGCCTGGGCGTGCGTAGCGAGAGGTACGGGTAATCTTATTGTTTAGTTTGGTTCTTGGTACGGTTACGCTTCCTCGAGGCGTGCGGCTCGTTCTTCCTCCGTCTCCGCGGCTCGCTGCCCCCCTCTTGGTTTCGTTCCGACGACGAAGCCTGGCTTCTTTCAGTCTCTCCGACCCACTTTCCATACCTGCCGACGAATCCCACCGCGCCGCCCCTTCTATACATACCATGCAACGCCGGCTCCTTCTCTGACGTCGCGCCAGATGGCGTGCCGAGCGGCGCTGCCAGCTGCGGCGGTTGCTAGGCAACGGCTCAGCTCGCGGTGCGGCCACCGGCCACAGCGAAACGGCGAGAACACGGCCAATGTAGCTCTCGCTACAAAAACCTATAACAACACCAATAGCAAGGCATTGACAGAGATTCGCGCACATTGTTAGCAATTACCAGCTCGGAGAAGATTTTCCAAAGGCGACTTGGGCCGAGTCACCTTTCGTTTATTTTGACGTCAGTGAATCTGACCGAACTTTCGGCGGCATGTTGCCTTCAACACTGTGATCGCATACGCGCCATACTGCCAGCGATTGACAAATCGTTTGACTTCAAGGGGCCCCTAAATAAACCACACCGAGTCCAAAGTCTGGAGATTGGTTTATTTCTAGCATTCACTACCCTTCGTGCTAGCGCTGTCTGCCCCCTTCAAAACGGATGGACAATGTTAGCACTATGTGCGGAGCCTGTCAGGTGTTCGTTCTTTTTCGGCTACACGTTGTTGTCTGTGCTTTCATTGTCGCTTGCGTTGCAGGAATTAAAAACAGTGAGGATGCAAACCTATATTCAGCAACAACATTTTTTAAAAAAAATCCTCCTTGATATTGCAAGGCACTCCAGCTCTCGTTTTCTTTTTTTTTAATGTCAGGAAAATCGATCAACCATTTCAGATATGAGCAAAAAAGAGGTGTCTGTTAATGCGTCAAATTTAAGCATCATAATTTGAAGACTTTAGATATTCCATTGCAACAAAAAGAATGTCAGAATACCTTGATTTATATGTTTTATAATAATTTAAATTAAATTGTAACTAAATATCTATCTATAATGGAAGACATTCATGTTCTGCCCGCCTTGGTGGTGTAGCGGTTACACTGCTCGGCTGCTGACCCGAAGGTCGCGGGGTCGATCCCGGCCGCTGGCGGTCGGGTAGAGGCCCGTGTACTGTGCGATATCGGCGCACCTGAAAGAACACTAGACGGTCGAAATTTCCGGAGCCTTCCACTACGGTGTCCCTCAAAATCATATCGTGGTTTTGGGACGTAAAACCCCGGATGTTATTATCTGGGGTTTCTAGCAGGACGTCTTCAAATTTCGCGCTTTTGCAATAGCATAGCGGCTTTGATTTGCATACTACTACCGGTGCTTGACAGTTTTTGACTCTTCTTGACAGACTAGTGCCGCGCATGAGCAGTGTTTTCCAAGTTTACTTGTAGTCTGGAGGCCAGCAATATGAAAGGGGCTCATTCGAGTGTTCCAATTTAACAGTGAACTGTACTGGATATTCATCGAATTGAATGCGAACGAGACATTGCGCAGTAACTTAGGTTTTGTGAGTGATTACTCGAAAGCACAATATCGGATTGCTTACGCACCACGGTTGTCCAGTGGTTATGGTGCTCCACTGCTGGTCCGCAAGGTCGCGGGAATGAATCCCTGCCCTGGTGGCCTCATTTTCGATGGAGGCGAAAATGCTTGAGGAAAGTGTACTTAGATTTGGGTGCATGTCAAAGAACCCCAGGTGATCGAAATTTCCGGAGCCTCCACTACGATGTCCCTATTGATCATATCGTGGTTCAATCATATCTCATGAATTACTGTTAATATCGGACGGCTAGTCACGTGGCTACTAGATATTTTGTAGGCCTCAGTATAAGTGTGCAAGCCGAAATCCCGCCGAGTTTACACTCCTACAGGCGGAAACAATACTGAAATATTGTGATTTAGTAAAACACATATTGTCCCTATTTTAATGCTCCGGAACTTTACGTGCACCCAGTTTCGTGAACCTTGAAGTATTGTTTTCCTATCTTTAAGCCATGGGTCCCTGAAAAGAGAGCGACTGTGTGATGCAGGACGATATAGGGAAGTATGCGTTGCATATTAATTATAATGCGAACATAATTAACAGCGCGAAAAGAACGAGAGACAAAAGGAGGAGAACTACCCAGGACAACCGCTGTTCTCCTTCTTTTGTCTCTCGTTCTTTTCGCCTGTTAATTATTATTATGCATCCATACCAACTAGCCCAGCTTACCACTCTTTTGAAGTATGCGTTCACCGCCATGCTTCGCGCGTCAGAGTAACTTTGCACTACGTACAGTTGTAAGCACATTAAGGTGAAGACGGGAGCGCGTGCCATATGGAGCTATAATTACAATAATTGTTGGAGTGTTACGTCCCAAAACGACGATATGATTATCAGGCACCTCGTAGTGGAAGGTCCAAAAATTCCGACCATCTAGGGCTATTTAACGTCGCACAGTAAAAGGGGGTCTACCATTTCGGCTCCATCGAAATGCGGCCGCCGCGGGAGGGATCGAACCCGCGACCTTCGGGATGAGCAGCGATAACGTAAGGAACGTACGCGAGGAGGACGACGGCTATAGTTGTGTGGCAGAAATATTTCCTGAATACTCGATTTTTTTTATCATAGGGTACACGTGTCGTATTCGCAGCACCATGACAGCAAGCAAAGCAGCTCATATTTTACCCTCCCCCCACTCTACATCCGTGCGCACCAATATGTGACACATTTTCCTTTCTCTTCGACGCATTTCGGCACCGGAGAAGAGCGTTAACAAAGCAAAAAAAACAAAAAAAAAAAACAAAAAAAAAACATGCAAATGCGCAACCGGAACAGGTCGCACCAATCACCACATCGACCGAGTTGTCCGTAATAACGCCCTTCATTCGTCTCCCTTAGCGAACGTCACATTTTTTTTTCTCGCGCAAACGTGTGCTCACGCGAACGAATGTCACCGTGAGGCGAAAACCACGACTCATACATCTTGCCACAAGCCTTTTTTATTTATTTTTTTTTATTTTCTGCATCTCGCTTTATCGTCAGTGTTTTCCATCTCCGCGTTTCCTCGCAATCTGTGCCTCGGTTTGGCACAAGAATCGAACACGCAGATCGCATGCGAAAGTATCTGAACGTCCGCGAAATGAAGAAAGAAGGAAAGGAGAAAATAGCGAGGGTGAGAAGGGATACAGCTTGAGGAGGAAGGGTATGTTCACGCTGACGAATGTAACGGATGCGTTCTGACGCCAAAAAAAATATATATAAATAAATAAATAACGGGGCTAAATAGACCCCAAAAACAGAGGCAGCGAATTGAGGCAAGAGACGAAAGGTAGGAAGGGTAAAACAGAACTAGACACTCAGGCATGAAGCGAGCGAGCGAGCGAGCGCACGCATACTCCAATCTTCACGACGCGAAATGCGCATGCGCGCATATGCCTCACCTTTCGTGCCTTCTTTCGTACGGTTGCGAGAACAAAAAAAAAAAAAACCTCGCATCACGAGAGAGCTTCGTCAGCCGTCGCCGGTGTACGTTTTGCTGCCGATGCGAATACGAATATAATGACGAAGTGACGAAAGTAAAAAAAAAATCGAAGGAAAAAAAAAATGGAGGACCGAGTATTTCATCGGCGCTGCAAATCCTGACGGTGCCGAAAGCACGTTATTAATGACGAAGAGAGCTTTCAGCTCGCAGTGTGGAGAGGAGGATGACGGGAGACGAGGAAGCTTCGGGCATTCGTCGCTGGTCGATTCTGGATGTGCAAAAAAAAAAAAAATGTGGAAGTAATAATACAAAAAGTGCTGCGGGGTACGGCGGAGAAGCAATAATCACGGCGCTCGCGAGAAAAGAGGTGCTGCGCCATGCGTGTTGTCAACACGAAGGGAGAGAGAGAAAGAAGGAGAGGGAGCTGTCATTTCTGTCAGTGTCAGCCGATGAGTCGTCATCATGGAGGCGAGATTAGAGCAGCAGTTCTGTACCCGTTTCCCACGTTTCGTTTTTTTTTCCCCCCTCTTCTCTTTCATAACCAGAGTTCAATCTTTCTTCCGCAAGTTTCTCCAAGTCGATGTTTTTTTTGCCCAAGAAACTGATAAAATATGAGAAATTACGAGAATGTTCGATTGCTTCTCCAGCTTCGTAGTTGGCGACTGCAATAAGGAACGGTTGGTGCAGGCGGGCCCGTGGGATCCCGTCAGGTTGTGTCGCGAGTGGTGAATAGATGGTGGAACGCTAGCGTAGAAGTAGATTCCTTAATTGTATGTATGCGTAATGAGGCGCTTCGGTGATGGAAGCTCGATAACATGTGACGATGATGCCAAGAATCGGCTTTCATCTTGCCATATATCTCAGTGTTAATACCAGCTCGGCACACGCTTGGCGCCTCCAGCGATCCCTCTGGACAGACGCTAGTCACCAGTATGGTGCCTCTTTACAAGATAGATCCATCGTGTGACTTCGATATGCCACGAGACCTCAACAGGCAAGAGGAAACATGCTTGCACCGCATCAGATTAAACGTCGCATACACCAACTACTTCAGGAACAAGATAGGACTGTCGGACTCACCACTGCGTGTCCGATGTAACGTCCCAGAAAATCTCAAGCATGTCCTCTGTGAATGCAGGCTATACGAACCAGAGAGACAGTCTCTAAAGGGGGGCCTTAAAACTCCAACGGGACTCGAACTTGGAGTTGAGACATATTCTGGGCCCATGGCAAACCAGCTCCAGTGCGTTACGCGCCACAAAAGCGCTGCTGACTTTCTTGCGGGCCACGAGCCTGAACGAAACTTTGTAAATAGTGTAGTCTACGTGTGTGTGGCTGTATGTGTTATGTGTTTATCAGTGTATATATCATTAATCATCACCCAGCCCCGCTGGAGTAGCATGTCAGGCGAAAAGCCAGGCAAACATCTCCCGCTCTTCATTAAAATATTTCTCTCTCTCTCAGCTGGGATTTTACGCCCCAAAACCATGATATGATTATCAGAGACGCTGTAGTGGAGGGCTCCGGAAATTTCGACCACCTGAGGCTATTTAATGTGCACATAAATCTAAGCGCACGGCCCCCCCAGCATTTGACCTTCATCGAAATGCAGCCGCCGCGGCAGGGATTCGATCCCGCGACCTTCGGGTCAGCAATCGAGCACCGTAACCCCTAGACCACCGCGGCGCGCAATGTCACGGAAGCTAGATTACGCAAGATAATGCTACCGAGAATCTTCTTTTATGATACCGTATATACCAATAACAGTGTCGCCTATTGATAGCGCTGACTATGATTCGTTGCGTGGTTTTACCGAAATCATGCACGCAGTAGAAGGAGTAACTCAATAGGACTCGTACTAATCCGCAGTTTCCTACCGTGAGACAAAGCAAGAATTCAGCGGGAAAGATTCGCGCTCGGCTTTCGAGAACCTTCCCTTGCACAGCCGTAAATAAACGTACGAGTAGAACAGCCACACGAGCACACTTCAGAAAACACACTGAATTAACATAAGCAATTATGTCAATGGTCGTTTACTGAAATGGGCAAGTCGTTCCGAATGTATTTCATCTGTGCTCAAGACAAGTAAATATTGTATGTAATTGTTATCGAGACATTAGCGAGAATGTAAAGCAGTGTGAAATTCCGTGTTCACCTGATATTTCCCTCGCTCAACCTTCTGAATTTTACTATCGTCATTTATGCCGCATGTCAATGGAAGAAACCAATAAATGTCAATTAGCACTCGTGGCGGTGGTGGTGGTGGTGTCGCCGAGTTGCTGGCCACTCCTGGCCACACCAATCAGCATTGCAACTCACGGTCCCTGTTATCCAGCAGTGTGTGGAGGTGGTACTGCCTTCGACAGCAGTGGCGTGAAATCGCTGGCGTAATGTTACTGACCCCACCAAACCACCACTACCACCACCTGTACCCCTTCCACCACCAATACCAACACCACCATTACCACACCCACCCACCCCTCCACAACAATTACCACCTACCTTACCATCACTACCAGCACCACCATTATCACCACCACCGCTACCACGATTACCACCGCCACCATAACCACCACACCCATCATCATCATCATCATCATCATCATATCGCGAGCATGAGGCTTGAGCAGTGGATGAAAGGACAGATGATATTTAGCGATGAATCTCGGTAGGTGCGCGATTCTCTGGCGACGCGCTTCAACCAATGCAGCTGAACAATAGCGTTTTTTTATTACTCCAAAATATAAATCGCTTAATGTGTGGCCTGTCTCCTTCACTACTCGACTAAGATCACATCACTAGGTTGTCGAAGTGCTTCTGGAAGTTGTTTAGAGTGGTGCATATGCTTGTGCAGATATTATCTATAGCACTAAAAGTTAGCGATGCGTTATAAAATGCAAGCAACATCAAAACATCAGTTAGCCGAGTCTGTGTTCATTAAGAATTAGACTATTTTGCGGGAGTTCAAAACGCATACAAGTTGGACGCCTGCGGAAGTCACCCGATTGCGTATGCCAGTCAGCTGTCGTTGAGCAGTTTTGCTGGAATTCAGTTATGCAACCGTCCTTACAGTTGAAGTACAGGAACGTCCTGGCTGGATTACTTGTTTGTTTTACTGAATGTCAGCACAACTGCTTGGCGAGGGTTGACGTGCGATAATTTAATTACAGCGAAAAAGCAAATTCCGAAAAAAAGAGAACATGACGTATTTTGTCTTACCGACGGAAGTGACGAATTCTCTTGTCATGTAAGAGCCTCAACGCGGAGTAATTCTTAATGTACGCGTGCATTAACACCTAATTGGCTCATTAGAAAAAAAATGTAATCTGGAGAGGAGGTGTTCTTAATTAAGTCTAAACGACCTTTGACGCAAATTATCAATTAGAGCCCTCAGTGGGAGCTCAGCGTGATCGCAAAGAAAAAAAGGAGGAATAATAAGACATCTTTGGCAAGACGCTGGAATAGCTTGCTCAGAATACGTCTCCGCGAAAACCAAGAGCAGTAAAAAAATTATTATAGAAAAAAGAAGGGGGGGGGGGGCGAGCGAGGTTATTGGAATAATTCGCGGGCAGCACTGATGCGGCAATTTATACTCGATTCAAATCAATAGATCCACTGAATTATGATAAGGATTAAGGACTACCTATGTGTGCGACCGAGAGGGGGGGATTAAGGGAGCTAAGCTTTAAAAAAAAAGCAAAAAAAAATCGCCGAACAATGGAAAAATAATTACAAACCACGACAGTTTTTCTATAACGTCATAGCAGTGCGCAGTCATAAGACTGACCGCTTTAAAGGAGAAAAGGAAAACGAACACCAGCTTTATTAGTTCGAAGAACCACGGCGTCGACGAAGGTTTCCTAAATAATTAATACGTATTGGAGCATACCATCTTTCGGAGGTATTAATAAGCAATCTTCGGAGGAAGATTAGCGCCCTCGCAATTTATTGATAACGCTTTTTTAGAGCCTTAACGGACAAAGAAAAAAAAAAAGGTCCTCACTTGGCGCTCGGGCCAAGGGCCTCTGCAGATTATCGCCACTACGCACCAGGAAGTACGAGGGCGAACTCTAAGAGTAAGAACTCTAAGAGTAAGAACTCTTAGTACACGAAAACACTTATTTCCAGAGAGCAAAGTGAAAGCGACCACTGCAAGTTAGATTACTGGATAACACGCTAATGACATTCCGTGGCAATCACGTCAGAATATTATAAAAATGTAAATAAATAAACGACGACTGGCGGGAGTGTTAGATTCAGCGGTGTTAGAGCGATATTGCCCATTGAGATGATGTTCCCTCCGACGCGATGAAGTTATGCCGGTTTAGACTGCTCGACTAAGCCTAGAAACGGCCCTGAGGTGGCGTGTAAAACGTTAGGTGAGGGTAGGCGCGTCCTTAACGCGCGCAATTAGTGGACGGAGGTAATGATGTGATTAGCGAAAGCGCTGTTTCTTTTTGGAGCACGATTTTGGGCATTCATAATACGCCCCTGTTCGATGAAAACATGTGATATATGTCACGTATATTATGGTTTGGGTGAGGAAAAAAAAAAAAGAAAAAACGAGGCTCTGTGTCTTTAGAAATCAGCATTGAAGTGGTGATAATGTGCTGTTTTACTTATTCAAATAGCCGAAGTCCACATCGGCGTCGGTGGATGGCAGCTAACGAACGCTCACTAGCGCGCACGTACGCGTGCACGCATTACGGACATATACGGGAAAGAAAAGTATTCACGGTAACTGTAAAGTTTTATCCCTAGATTGACCCCCGCGAATTCCCTAGATTACAACAAAGATGCGTAGATTGACCTTTTAGGTGCGAAGCGCGTTAAGGCCTGACCACACGTGCGCGTTGCAGCGTGTCAGCGCGTGCCTTCTGACGCGGCGTCACGCCCTCTCCCTATTTTGAGAGAGGGCGCGCGGCTACACGAAGCTGCGCGCGCCCTCTCTCTAAATAGGGAGAGGGCGCGACGCCGCGTCAGAAAGGCACGCGCTGACACGCTGCAACGCGCACGTGTGGTCAGGCCTTTAGGGGTCTCGGCTTGTGGGCGTCTCCTGTCGTCACGGTGTGTCATGTAGTCACGGTCTAAGTTAACATCACCTGATGACGTCATTGTATAATGCCATTATGACGACACAAGGGTCGACAAAATTTGTGACGCAATCATGACGAGGCGAAGCACCTTAGGGTTCTCGGCCTGTCGGCGTCTAATGTCGTCAATCTTCGTGGCACATACCCGTACATGATGGTCCGTGTAATGACGGACCATCATATACGGGTATGTGCCACGAAAATTGGCTAAATCCCACTGCTCGCCATCGCTCCACTCAAAATGAAGAAGACCGGCAACAGTTAGCCCAACAGATAGCCGACCACTTTAGTGGAGCTGAAACACCTTTCCCTACATGCCGCAAGGAACTGGAAGCGGGCATGTAGAGAAGAAGCAGATGAAGAAAAAAGAACCTAAGGGTAAGCTACATTCCGACGCACTTTTCCGACGATCTTAGTGGAACGGAAACACCCTTCCGTACATGCCCGGTTTCAGGCATGGCACCAAAGAAAATCTCTCTGAAAACACCGCACGCTTCGCCCCTTCCCCAGGTTTCACATTAGTGGAGCTGAAACACCCTTTCCCTACAGATGCCTCGACCCTCCTCAATTTTTCAATGGCGTTTTTAGGCTAATTCACCTTCGACAAGTCTATAGATAGCTCGCTCTCTGGCCCATTTCTTCTGAATCTTATTAGAAGTGAAACATCAGCCCCTTAGCAGCCATTGAAGGTCTTGTTTGTACATTTTTTAAATGCGAATGCATTTCTTAGTCGGGCTATGTCAGGCATCCGGCGTTGTCCGGCGTTGTCCGCTCGCCGGCAGGTGTTATCTCTCCGCTCTCACTCCCTCTCCCATAACAACAGCTGCGGGCGCGCGCTTATCCTCGCCCCTAGCAACCGGAGCATGTGGTGCGAGAGAGTGTAGGAGAGGGTAGGTGCAGTGCTTCGCCGCTCCTTCTCTCGCCGTTCGCTCTCTCTCCACCTCCCTGCACCCCACTCTCCCGTCCGCTCGCGCCTCACTCTCGACCGTTCGCTGGCTGGGCGCCTCTCAAGGCGATGGCGAAGTCGGTGTCGGCGCAAGAAATCACATTCGCATTTCCTCACGATTCCCTTCGGGGAGGTGGGGGGCATTTTTTTTTGTTGAGTAACTGCACATAAAGGGCTTGCCGATAGCAACATTTGCTACACAGACATAGAGTTACTGTATATGCAGTAACTCTACACATGTGGTAACTGTACAAAGACACAGTCACCGCGTGACTTTACAGAGATAGAAAGATTTGTCAAGTTAACTTTGCCCCATCCCTGATGGCATAGAGGAGATTTCCGGGACGATTACAAGCCTGTAGTGCCTCTCTTACAGCTGCAGCTCGCGATGTGGCAGTCAAGTTCTTATTTTCCACATTTGCTACGAGCGTTGCATGATTTACAGCATGAATACAGGAACCCTTTTATACTGGCTGATAGCCATCCAGTGTACTTTTGATCAGCTTCCCATTTGGCCATTTTTTTTGTCGCTACTTTCGCTCTTAGTCCGCCGCGGTGGAGCAGTGGTTAAGGTGCTCGGCTGCTGACCCGAGGTCGCGGGTTCGATCCCTGCCGCGGCGGTCGCATTTCGATGGAGGCGAAATGGTAGAGGCCCGTGTACTGCGCGGTGTCAGTGCACGTTAAAGAACACCAGATGGTCGAAAATTTCCGGAGCCCTCCACTACGGCGTCTCTCATAATCATATCGTGGTTTTGGGACGTAAAACCCCAGATATTATTATTACTTTCGCTCTTATGAAAACGGCACAAGCGGAAGGAGACGAAAAGGCTGTATACACACGAGCAGTCGTAATGAATCTGCGCCTGCTCGCCCAACTGTCGGTCCTGCATTCGCTCTCTTTCTACTCGGCTCACCTTACCGAAAGATCTCTTCGTCCAGAAGTTGTCGTTTGACATGAATCAACCTTGCACGGTGAAAGCACGAGTGTGAAGTTGGCACGTTTTCCTGCGCACTACAAGGCCGAATCGCTCTTGGTTTCACAGAGCAGAGATCATTCAGGGCGCTCAAGATGACGCACTACGACTGGAAGTAGCATATACGAACAGCTTCCTGCACAAAATACACCGATCCAGCTCACCGGAATGCTATACTGTGGCCACGAAGACGAGAATGTTGGTCATATTATTTTGGAGTGCGTAAAGTACGCAAATGAAAGAGAAAAATTAAGGAAGAGACTAGCAAGTTTGGACAGACGCCCCCTCACATTAAAGAAATTACTTGGACCATGGCCTGACATGAATCTTCAGAAAAAGGCGAACACCTTCCTGAAAGACTTCTTAGTGGACACCGGTCTGGATAAGCGCTTGTGATATACAGCTATGTGTTCGTTACATACGGAATGATGTGTTATACTGTGGGCAGAACTAGAAATATGTACGTGTGGACGCTTTACTGCAGTGTGAACTTCTGGAAGCAAACTGTAGATTACCATGTTATTTTAACTTGTTTGAGTGTGCTTTTTTTAAATGTTTTTAATGTTTTTTATTTTTATTTTTAGTTTTATTTTTTTTGCTGCAGAACTCATAGATATGGAGTAGCCGAGGTAATATGAACCTCGACCTCTCCACAGCAAGACAGGTATAACAGAACAGATGACGCGCGCGCCCATGCCAAACACTCACGACGGCAGTTTCATTTTTTTACTGCCGCTTTGCAGCATATGATAATGTCGCGTTGCCGAACTGCTCTCGCCTTCACTCGGCCCAGGCAGAACACCAAAGAAAACTGCAAACAGCGAAAGTTATCGTTTTTTACAGCTTTTCTGGGTGAAAACGCGTGATTACTCAGTAACGCCTGTCATTACAGGCCGCGCAACGTAACATTTCCAAAGCCTTGAGGAATCCCCAGATTCAGCATAAGAAGAGTCCAGATCTCTGAAAGAGATAGCAGACTTCTAGATCTAGTGATAAATGCTTAGGGTTGGCATCACTGGGTGGCGGCATAATTCGCGAAATACACGGCGTTGGTGAGTGTACTGAAGTTCAGGTGTACACAAGTAGACCCTCGATCGGTGCTCCGGCTACCTACGCATTTGTACGCGCCTTTTAGGGGCGAAGCTCCTTAGGGTGTGGGTCTGTCCCTCCTCTGTAGTAGTAGTAGTAGTAGTAGTAGTAGTAGTAGTAGTAGTAGCAGTAGTAGCAGTAGTAGTAGTAGTAGTAGTAGTAGTAGTAGTAGTAGTAGTAGTAGTAGTAGTAGTAGTAGTAGGTAGATAGCCACGTATAGTGGAATGTACATTCCACTCCACGTGATAAAGATGACGATGACGCAGTATAGTGGAATGTACCCACTACACGTGATAACGATGACGATGACGCTGATGACCATGAAGTATAAGCGCGTTCCAGACCACACATTCTCTTTCTGCCATGGATGAAAACGATCGAGCTTCGCCCACTCATCATCATTCACTTCGTGGATATGGCGTGATTTTTTCCGTCTCGATCGTGGACTTGTCCGCGATCAGCCGTATCCGATCTTTTATCGATCATTTCTGATCTTTTGTCATTTCACGTTGCCACATTTCATCGTTGAATTCCATTGTTTCATGCACAACCGTCGTTGCTGCCTGTAGCTACAGATTGGCTGCGCTCTAAGCACGTGGGTGGAGGCCCAATCTTCGGCATGGCATGGCATGCGCAATACGCAATGCGCAATGCGAATGAAAGAAAGAAAGAAAAAGAAAGAAAGAAGGGGAATATAGAAAAATAGGCAGTGTTTTTTTTTTTTTTTGTAAATTCATGTCGTAAAACACCAAAGTTTTATTTGATCGTTTCACCAGATACAAGCCTGTATACTTCGTATAACATCGACAGTTAAATAGCGCCCGACAAGCATACACGTGAGTAATTAGTCACATATATATGCAATTAAATTCATTGTAAGATGCCAATGTGCATTGTATCTGAAATGTCATGAGCAAATGTTCGCCTACGTTGCCTACTTTTGAGTGCGACATTAGCCGTTTAGGCAGCAACATCAAGATCATGCAGCAATATGTAGACTTTTTCTCGCTATATTTTTGCCTTAGCTGATTTTTTTTTATTAGAAATTCGGCGTGATGTTGAGCGCTGTAAAACCTAGTGGCTGTTGCAATAAGGTTTCAGTTGTAAGAGCAGCTCTCGTCCAGTGTACCGTGCCTCCTTTCGTGCTTGTCTTTTTGCGCTGTGTTTCCCCCCGCTAAAGCGTGTACAAACTCGCCCAAATCAAAGCCTTGCTCAACATCGACAACTTACGCTTACGTCCTGACTTTCTCACTCGTCTGACTGCACGGTCATCTAATATTGACTCACTCGAAGGTCAACGCACCATATCCACCGCTTGTATCACCGATAGACGTCAGCTGTCCCACCCCAAGGTCATGAGGTCAAAGCCTGGCTCAACCGTGAACTGACGGTCAGGCGGTCAGCCGAACCCCGCACCGGACGCTAACAGGGGAGAGTTCCCGCGAAAGCCGCATGAAAACAAACGCACAAACACGCAGATAAAAAAAAAAGCTTTCAATAGCGTTCAACAAACTGAATGACCGGTGAAGCGCTCCAGTGGTTAGATGTGAGCGCGTCCGGAAGGTTGTGATGCCGTGGGTCTTGTTGAGAAAAAGTTTATTGAGCGCAAGAAAAACGCAACACACAATGAAGATACACAAGGGATAAGAGCTGCTTTCAACTGTTTATTATTCCGGAACGTCATCATGAAATACATATATACTGCTGGCACATGCGCAAGTGCGTTCGATGAAAACAACAGCAACAACAACAACAATAAAAAAAAACGGAAAATGAATATAATAACAGCTTTACTAACTAGTATACGTGTTGAGGTGTCTGAATTCGTTGGATTACAGAGATACGCAAGGTTCACTAAGGCAGCACCCCCCGTCCCTCTTGACGCAGTAGGTTTTGTTATCGTACTGCGTACGTTGAGTCTCGCTCTAGAGCTTCTGGTTGTCAGCAATTTTGATACAATGTACGTTTTAAAGGCTGGAAGGCACGGGGGCACGCACAAAGTTCAATACCGGCTCTGAAGACTATCAGAGTAAGACTCAGAGTCAGAAGTGATATTATTTAGGCAATAAAAGGTATTACAAATCTTGTGTATGGAGAAGGAGGTCGTCTAGACAGAGACTGAATCATACCTCCTACAGTAGTGAAGTAGAAAAATCAGTTGAATAGTTGGGTAATTTATTGCGCAAACAGAGCACATAAAAGAACTGCCAAGGCGCAGGAATGAGTGAAAGAACTTCGTGGTGAAATAAAAATCAGTAAATAACAAGGAGGCAAGAACTGCGATTAAGTGTAGTTATAAACTACGCTCGTAAACACAAGTGAAAAACGGGTGAATTAAGCACAGTGCTTACGTAAAGCCAAGCCTCCGCGACTTCGACGTCAGAAGTAACCCGCATGCCTCGGTTTCCTTGAAAGGATACCCCGTATGACGATGCTGGTTACCTCATTAGATCATTGCATCACTGTTAGCATTGCCGTGCCTTTAGCACGACACGAATGGCTCGAAGTGCTGTTTGTCGGGATTGCGGTAGATGTAAGCAAGATGTAAGCACCACGTTGAACAGATCATAAGTGGAATCAAGAAGCCATGTCGAACAGACTTGTAATAAATCAAGGTGTTACGTCGCCACGTCCAATAAACCATTTTGTCAAAGCCAGAACTCAATTCCAGCGTCAGATTAAACGCATCAGATTAAACGTCGCATACACCAACTACTTTAGGAAGCAAGATTGTACTTTCGGACTCACCATTGTGTGTCCGATGTAACGTCCCAGAAAATCTCAAGCATGTCCTCTGTGAATGCAGGCTATACGAACCAGAGAGACAGTCTCTAAAGGCGGCCTTAAAACTCCAACGGGACTCGAACTTGGAGTTGAGACATATTCTGGGCCCATGGCAAAGCAGCTCCAGTGCGTTACGCGCCACGAAAGCGCTATTGACTTTCTTGCGGGACACGAGCCTGAATGAAACTTTGTAAATAGTGTAGTCTACGTGTGTGTGGCTGTGTTATGTATTTATCAGTGTATATATCATAATCATCACCCAGCCCCGGGAGTAGCTTGTCAGGCGAAAAGCCAGACAAACATCTCCAGCCCTTCATTAACATATTTCTCTCTCTCAATTCCAGCGTGTCGGCACTATTGGCTGCAATGTCGCCACAATAATTTGAATTGTTTCGGTGGTATAAGCAGAACAATTGTAGACTATCGCCGGGACGAAAACACCGTTCTAGGTATACGTAAACACCCCATGAAGCCACGCTAGCTGCTGACGACAAAATAATCTAGCGCTTAGGCGTTAAAACAACGACACGCTATAGCATCCGTGCCTCCTTTCGTTACTGTTAAAATATTTTACACGGTTGTGTGGGTAAGCCTCCGTCGCTCAGCGGTCGAGAGAGAACACCACGCTTCATTCAAAGAAGAAAGAAAGAAAGAAAGAAAGAAAGAAAGAAAGAAAGAAAGAAAGAAAGAAAGAAAGAAAGAAAGAAAGAAAGAAAGAAAGAAAGAAAGAAAGAAAGAAAGAAAGAAAGAAAGAAAGAAAGAAAGATGAAGAAGAGTGGGAAGGAGTAAGAGACACATTAGCGTTGTCAGAGAGCACGCCGGACAAGCATACATTACAGGGTACAAGACGCCGAGCACGCGCTACGAGGACTACACGGCGGGCTGGGCGGGCCGCCTTTCCCCCCTCGTTAACTTTACAGCCTCTTTTGTCTTTAGGCACCCCCCCCCCCTCCCCCCCCCCCCCCCTTCGTCTTCCTGACAACCTTCTCCCTTACGAGTCAATCAAAGGGGGGGGGGGGGGGTAATTCCTCGCCCGGTACCGGTTACCACTCCAAGAGTGATCGGCGTACAGTACACGAGGTGGTGTACACCTCGGCAAAGGCAAAGCGCCCAGCTGTCGTTCTCAAAGGCAAATGCGTGCTATGCAAGGAAGAAAGCTGAAAGCGTGCGCTCTGCAGTACGAGGAAATAAAGTTAAGTGGGGAAACAAAAAAAGAGTTGAGAGCAAAAAGAAGGGGGGGGGTGTGTAGCGAGCAAGGGGCAGGAAGGATGCTGAAGACCGTAGTGGCCACAGATCACGCTAACAGCCGTCCGGGGCTTCAGCTACGCTCCTTCCTCCCGGAGTCGGGCCCTGTGAGTCAGCTCGTTAAGTAACTGAGTCGCATCAGCGCCTGCAGTGATCTTCATAATGAGACTGGCGCCGCGCAGCGCTTGCCCCTCAGCTTACCTCCTCCCCGCTCCCCTTTCACTCTCTCACATACACTCTCTTCCTCTCGCTCTCTAAAATTTTCCTTTCTCGTTCGCCGTTTGATCTGACCCCGAGTTCGGTCAGAACGATGGCGACGAGATCGAAGTGTATTTTTTTTTCTTTTACTTTCTTTCGCGCTTTTCTTACGTGCTAACCTTTCTCCCGCTGCAGGCTCAGAAACCTCTGACGCGTTTTTGAACTTCCTCGCTCGACGCTTTTTGTCTTTCTTTCGTGGGAGTGGTGTCAGGAAGAGAGAGTGACTTCTTGCTGTATTTCCGCCGGTTCCTTACACCGCCATCTTTCTCCTGCTTTGTACCGTCGCTCTCGATAGTACACGCCGCCCGCACCTCGGTGCACATCTGTTCTAAGCCTAGCGTGCTCTCAGAAAGGAGTGGCGCCGAGCACAGAAATGCATTCATAGCGGAGCGCCAACACTGCGTCGAATATACTTCCATTTGTGACGGAGAGTTCAACGCGGTTAGTCAGCAACATAAGTCGGCAAACTCACTCATGAGTCGACTCGCTCAGACTCAGATCGAGCCGTGAGTCTGAGTGAGGCAGGCTGAGCAATATGTTGGTGAGTTTGAGTCCCAGTGAGTCCGGTTGAGAAAAAGTTTAGTGAGGCTGAGTCCAAGTGAGTCCGGTTGAGGAAACATTCAGTGAGTCTGAGACCGAATGAGCTCTCAGAGAAAAATATATTTCTTGAGTGAGTCTGATTAAGTTCCAATACTTTTGCCGACCTATGGTCAGCAACATTGCCGCTTATGTACTGGATATACGCAAATCGTGTCCCATGGGATGCATGAAATGCCACGCTGGGTGTCATTGTTGCGTTAATGCCATAAAGTAGCGATCGAAGTCCGTTATCGTACAAATGTGAGTGTAACGTCGACAAACGAATACGGCGATTTAAAGCTGCCTGGGCGTTTTGCAGTCACATACCCTGCACTAAAAGGTGCTTATGAACACTAGTATGAAGCGGCTTGTTCCAGGAGGTTAGCATGAGTAACAGAAAGAAAAGGGACAGCCCTCAGATGAGAAAAGTTATTGTAATTCGCCTTAAATTTCAGGAGTAAAATTATAATAATAATATCTTTGGTTTCACGTTCCCAAAACCATTATATGATTATGAGAGACGCCGTAGTGCAGGGCTCCGAAAATTTCGCCCATCTGGTGTTCTTTAACTTGCATTGACATCGCACAGTGCACGGGCCTCTGCCATTTCGCTTCCATCGAAATGCGACCCCCGCGGCCGGGATCGAACCCGCGACCTTCGGTTCAGCAACCGAGCACCGTAACCGCTACACCATCGTGGCGGACGAAATAAAATTCTAATCCTGTTTAAAAAATGCAAGAAATACGAAAAGAATGCTTACCAAACGAATTATCGATTGGTCGATTATTCCCTGTACAGATTTCAGGGTTGGAAATTTCCTAGTTAGTAGTGTGTCATTGTAAGACGATTAAGAGAAATAAGCAGTTGAGTGTCATTAAACCTAACAACAATTTAACCTGATACGCCCATTCACAACAACAAAAAAAATTCGGGAGATATTGAAAATTACAAAAATGAAGGTGATTCCGCTTTTTTCTAGGTCATTTGCTCTAAACGATTTCAGTAAAATATTAGGAAAACCGCGGCGGATCAAATGTCCGAATATGGAAATGACAAAACGTTGAAGTCGAAGTCTCGTGGTAGTTAATGGTCCCGTGATTACAGCTAGTACATACAAAAATGACAGTAGGGGTTTTACATCCCAAAACCACGATATGATTATGAAGGTATACTATAGTGGAGGGCTCCGGAAATTTCGACCAACTAGGGTTCTTTAACGTGTACCAAGGACGTAAGAACAAAGATTCATGCGTTGTGTGTCTTATTATTCTTTTTGTGTCACATCTCTTGTTTGTTATTAGATGCAGACTTAACACTGCTATGCTGTAGAGAGAGAGAGAGAGAGAGATGGGATGCGGAAAGGCAGGGAGGTTAACAGGAAATCAAATATCTGGTTGGCTACCCTGCACTGGGGAAGGGGTAAGGGGGAGACAGAAAAGCAAGGAAGAGAGGAATGAGAGAGGGAGGGAAGCAGAAACACACACACACACAAACACAGGAGTGTCACAAGCGTTCAACGAGGCGGGTCGCTCGCAGGAACTTCAACAGCGCCTTCGTCGCTTGCAGGCGTGAAGCTCGATCTCCCCGGCATTTCAAGATTGACATCTCAGACAGCGGGTGGTCGTCGAGTCGCGCAAACACTGCTGCCAGAGACTGTCTCTGAGAGCTGTACTGAGGGCAGTGACATAAAACATGTGCAATGGTTTCATCAGTGCCGCAATGTTCACATGCAGCACTGTCTGCCCATCCGATGCGGCAAGCAAAGGTGTTCGTAAACGACACCCCAAGCCACATGCGGCAGAGAACGGTCGTCTCAGATCGGGGTAGACCAGATGGAATTGCTAGTCGTAAACACGGATCCAGGCTGTGAAGACGGGTGTGGAGAAAACCGGGCGTGTTCCACATAGACCTTGCGACATCATGACCGAGCATATTAATCTTTGCTGCTGCGTCGCTTCTTGAGAGTGGAATAGATTCCATCTCGCCATTTTCATGAGCATTCTTAGCTGCGTCGTCGGCATACTCGTTACCAGTGATGCCGCAGTGACCTGGTTACCACTGAAAAGTTACGTCGTGCCCCTTGTCTATTAGCTGATGGTATAGTTGTCGTATTTCCAGCACCAATTGGTCTTGAGGCCCACGACGTAGAGCAGTTCGAATACACTGCAGAGCTGGTTTCGAATCGGTAAAAATAGTCCACTTTAGTGGTACTTCTCGGTCGATCCTGCGGAGTGCGCTGCGGAGTGCACTCCGCAGCGCACTCCTATGCTGTATCATTTGAACTAAGCACAGGGGAGGATAAGCAATAGATGGAAAAACAGCAGCGGTAGCCAAATGTTAGACAGGCTGGCTGCCCTGTGCTGGGGAAAGGGGGTAAAGGTAATGGGATATGATAAGAAGAAGCATCACCACTCGAGAAAAAAAAAGGAAGAAAAAAAGCAGACGAAAACATCACCCTTCGTAGGATCCGAATCTTACTAGGATCCCAATCTACCGCTCCGTGTGGCACCGGAAATATCTCGGGCTGTGGAGAGGTATCCGTTGCTTCTTTTGCCTTAGCGTCACCACCAAGAATGCGGACTCATTTCGGATAGAATTTTGACAGGCGTACGGCTGTCAGCTGTGTTTTCTCGTCTTTTGTAAAGCGTCGACTGGCCGAATGCTTTCAAAGATGCCTCTGCACGAGCGTGCAAACTGGACCACGGATGATAGCGCCCGTCTCTCTCAGACAAGGTCTGCGACGCCACGGGGGAGCTCGCCGGCCTCGCAACTTGTCTAGGAAGCGGTGTACAGTGGCGCCCTCTCGCCTCCTTCTTTCCATCCTCCTCACCCTCACATCTCTCCTTCTCACTCTTACTTCCCTTTTCCACGCCTTGCTATATTAACTACAAACACGGCTACGATATGCCTTGCACTCCACCCCCTCGTTTCCTTCTTCCTCACCCTCATTTCCCTTTCCCTCCCCTTGCTCTACTATACTATACAAGGCTATGCTATACTATGCTGGTTATGTTGTTTCACCCTCTCCCATCTTCATTCCCATCCTCGCCGTCACTTCCCTTTCCTCGCCCCCCTTGCTACACCTGGCTATCCTACAGATCGCTATGTACACATAGTTACCCCTGCGCGACGCCATACATGGCTATGCTATGATTTACCCTCTCCACTTTCCTCTCCTCCTCAACTTCACTTTCCTTTCCCGCACCTTTACTACATTGTACTACACATGGCTCAGCTACACATGGTTTATCCTGCATTACCCCATACATGGCTATGTTATGCTTTATCCTCAAAACTTCCACCGTTCCTTCCTCCTCACCCTTACTTCCCTTCCCTTTCTCGTACCCTTACTATACCGTACTATACATGGCTATGCTGTATAGTACGGTATAGTAATTGTCTGCGTGCCGCCACACATGACTATGTATAGCATCTCCCTTTTAAGGGGGAAGCTCCTAAGGGTGTGGGTCTATCCCTCCTCTGTAGTAGTAGTAATAGGTAGGTAGCCACGTATAGTGGAATGTACCCACTCCACCTGATAAAGATGACGATGACGCAGTATAGTGGAATGTACCCACTACACGTGATAACGATGAAGTATAAGCGCGTTCCTGTATAGTGGAATGTACCCACTACACGTGATAACGATGACATGACGCTGATGACCATGAAGTATAAGCGCGTTCCAGACCACACATTCTCTTTCTGCCATGGATGAAAACGATCGAGCTTCGCCCACTCATCATCATTCACTTCGTGGATATGGCGTGATTCCATCTTCCTCACCCTCACATCACTTCACACCCTCTTTCATTTATCACCCCCCTTGCTATACATGGCTATGATTACATGGTGTGGCCTGCGTGACGCTAAACGGCGACAAGATGGCAGTATACGACGACAGCATGCTCCCGCTCCCCCTGCCTTCCTTATTTCCCTCCTCCTCCCGCTCACATCGCTCCTTCTCAGCCTCACTTCCGTTTCCCTCCCCCCTTGCTGTACATGGCTATGATTTAGACGGCTATGCTATGCATGGTTTTGCATGTGTTACGCCAAGCGACATGAGACGACGATGACAGAATGCGATGACAGCATACGATAGCATACGACAGCCCGGGTCCCTAAAGTGCTCCGCACTTAAAACGATGACAGAATGCGAAGACAGCATATGATAGCATACGACAGCCCGGGTCCCTAAAGTGCTCCGCACTTAAAACGATGACAGAATGCGATGACAGCATACGATAGCATACGACAGCCCGGGTCCCTAAAGTGCTCCGCACTTAAAACGAACTTTCGGACGCGTTAAACAGACGTGAAAACAACCCTTTGTGAAAATAAATAATTTTGAGACATGTCCGAGAGAGCCTACAGCTCAGTAGGCGTTGGAGGCATTGCTTCGCTTCTTACAGACATATAAAATTTTTTAAGTGAAGGGGAGAAAATGATAAAGGGCTAGGTGTGGAATTTTTTAGAGTTGCGCCAGCTTTAATGTAAGTACTTTGGAGTCTTGGTCAAACAAATTTATTTCTCCTTTCTGGAAACAAATCATGCAGAATTCCACTCCGGCATCGGTGACGTGACCAGCTTACGCACTCTTTTCTTTACATACGACATAAAGATGGCAGAACCGTCAGAGTGACGTAAGAGAGCCGAACCATGAGAGTGAAATAACTAGAAGAATAAGGATGGAATGGAGCACATTCGGCAAGCATTCTCAAATCATGAATGGTAGTCTACCACTATCCCTCAAGACGAAGGTATATAACAGCTGCATCTTACCGGAACTTACCTACGGAGCAGAAACCTGGAGACTTACAAAGAGGGTTCAACTTAAATTGAGGACGACGCAGCGAGCGAAGGACAGGAAAATGATAGGTGTAACCTTAAGAGACAGGAAGAGAGCAGAGTGGGATCAGGGAACAAACGGGGGTTAAGGATATCATAGTTGAAATCAAGAAGAAGAAATGGACATGGGCCGGGCACGTGGCACGTCGGCAGGATAACCGCTGGTCATTAAGGGTAACTGACTGGATTCCAAGAGAAGGCAAACGCGTGAGGGGGGAGACTGAAAATTAGGTGGGCAGATGAGCTTAAGAAGTTTGCAGGTATAATGTGGCAACAGAAAGCACAGGACCGGGTTGATTGGCGGAACATGGGAGAGGCCTTTGCCCTGCAGTGGGCGTAGTCAGGCTGGTGATGATGATGATGAAAGATGGGCATGCGCTGTTCCGTGCTGCATAAACCAATGTCTTCAGGGCGAATGTCTTCAACACAGGAGCGGCCGCACAAAGTCAAAGGCCAATTTTCACGTCACTTGCATATCGCAATAGAAGTAATAAATACAGTACGAAGTCACCCCAGAACGGGGAAACGTACTTGACTCGTGGTGAGGCTATAGTTGCCAAGGTTCCTTGAAATAGCGCAGGGACCACTTTTACCAACACGCTTGCAAAAAACGCCTGAACACGGCCGTGCATGAGCACGGCCGCTTCAATTTCTTGCGTTTAGAAAGATCACTACTTCGCATTAAATATTCGCAGGGATCCTGGACAACGGAAGAGAAAAATATGCAGACATTAACTGTGAAGGACTCCGTGAAGTGAAGGACTCCATGTGAAGGCCTCTGTTTCAGTTTTGCAGCCTGAAGAGTACATCAACGAATACCCACAGCACGTCGCATGAGTGGCTGCGTAGACCATCGAAATGTTGCCGCGATGTCCGGGTATCGAACAAGCGACCTCTCAATTAATTACAAAACAATACAGACACCTAAATAAGTTATTGGGCAAGCCATCACTTACTTGCACATGTACAGTCGTCAGCAAGCTTAACACGAACGCTCCGCAGCGTGTCCTGAAACAGTTTCATTGACGCTATAGCGCCGCGTAACTTTGGATTCTGTTGCCGAGATGTTACCCATGCATGCCGACATACTGTCCAAGCATACCGAGGTATTATCTCTGCAAAAGCGCCCAGCGCTTTGCGGCTGGCATCAGTCAAACTACTCCAGGTCACGCGTCGGGGCGTTCGTGTTAAGGTTGCTGACGACTGTACCATAAGATCGACTTCGACGGCGCTTCTGTTCTAGAAACAGAAATGAATCTGGGAAGGAGGCTGTTGCTCGAGTCCTGGAACATTCAGAACACACCCGCAAATGTGAACCGGTCCCTGGGAACAATGCCCTCAGTGTACGTTCACGGCCTCCGAAACGTGAGGGAAAGGGAAGCCCGGAGCCGTGGTGAAACAAGACGAGGAGATGCTTCCACGACCAACCTAGTCACCCCCCTGAAGAAGGGACCGAATCGGTCCCGAAACGTCGGGCTCTCTATAGCCGGAGCGATTTCAAAATCTCAAATATTCCACCCAGCCAGCCAGATTTCTGTCGAAATGTTTACATTCAACTATGTGCCAAGTATACACGCATTTCTCACCAGAGAGAGATATAATAAACATATTCGTATAGTTATTAAGTATTGTCGTTGAGCTGGTCCTCCCCATTCCAGAAAAGCGTGGGCTTTCGCTACCATCGACGGCCCTCGCTTCCAGCTATCTCTGGTTTTCTACGGTGGAGCTGGCTAGGGCTCTCTCTCAATGCTTAGGTGCGAAACAAGCAGGTAAACATTTTGACAGAGCTCAGTGCGGAAGAGTGAAATAAACATAGATGAAAAACTGGCTCCAGCCAAAGACTTTAGACGGACCCGACGTTTCGGATCCCGAAGCGTCGGCTCCATCTAACAACTCTGTCTAGAGCCATTTCAGCACCTTTGAGAAACAAGTACGTAGAGTAAGTATAAGCAAAGCCACCGAACCAGCGGTAGTCTAACTGCCTGCAGGTACGAGACAAATCCGCTTCACGAAAGCCCGGGAAACCATTTCCCGGAAACGTTAGGACGGGCGTCATTTCTCTCGCCAATTCTCAACGGGAAAAGATCCACCCCATTCCCCCCTCCCGTTTTATCCCCAATCGATACAGACCCCCAAGGTCTGACTCGCAAGGTAAGGTGCTTTCTCACAAGATAGGTCGGGACAACCCTTCCGGCCCCCCCCCGTCCTGCCGACCTACATTTACCCCAGCAACCCGTTACTACGACCTACCACGATCGAGACCGAGGAAGTGCTACTTCCTCACGAGGAGACGATCCCGCCGTTTCCCCGGAAGTGCTCGATTTGATTCAGCACTGACGACGTAAGCCCACGTACAAACGCGACGCAACTTCCGCTGACAGCACTTCCGGAAGAAAACTCGGAAAAAAGGATATATTCCGTCTCTTTCGGCCGAATTAGGCGTTTTCTTTAGCGCCCCCCTTTTTCTCACGTGACATCACAGGAGGTGAAGATGCGAGCGTAAGGTGTGGAAAGCGAGAGAGCAGAGCGGTAAGCAAAAATCCGGCGGTTACGCTATCCCGCGCAAGCCGAAGCCAAAGACGAAGACCTTCCCACGCAAGAGCCGGCAGTTTCCGGCGCCCTTGAAGCCGACTCCCGCGATCGGCGCTTTCCGCCGCGGTCTTGCGAATCAACAACGATGCGTGTGTCATGGCTGCCGGGGTGTTTCGGGGAACCGGAAATGCACGGATTCCTGTTTGTGTGCGCGCTGGTGGTGAAAGTGGACTGCCCGACTCAAGGACGATTCACGTGAGAGGCGCGCCACGTCATAGAGCGGCACACGGGGAAGTGGTGGAAATGACTTCCGGTTTTCGGAAGGACGTAGCGAAATCGCGGACCCAATGTTAGGCTTCGCTTTAAGGATTATCTGGCCTGACATAAGCATTGCTTCATTTCAAGTGAAAACGCAAGCCTGCACCTCGTGCTTTATGCATGAAACTACGCAGCATGTGAGAGGGACGTGAGGAATGAGTCCCGACCTGCACCAGATATTGTATCGCAGGTATGAAACTACACAATGTATTGATAAGCGTTGGCTGCATTTATTTACAGACGATCTATTGGGAACAGTCATCAAGCAAAGCATGCCTTCACTGGGCTTCGCGCTCGGCATAAAAATTATTTCTCTTCTTCATTTTTGTCTCCCCTCAGCCGTGTTGTTACAATGAATTATATGGTTATGTTCAGGGTGGCAGTTGCCAGCTTGCTCTCTCCCTCTTTCCTCTATGTCCTTGTGTATCTATGCATGCAAATCAAATAAATAAATAAATAAGGCTGCAAGGCACCGTGTGGCTTAATTGCATATTTATGGGGCTGCAAAAATATTAGAGTAAGGCGGGCTAGTCGGGTAGAGTTTAAGATGCAGCCTATCAAGGCCGCTGTTCTTGCAGTTCTCTGTCGGGAGTGTCTTCTTAATATAGAAGATAGTGCGGACAATGCAAGAAAATACAAAGCAGCTCACACGCATGATCGAAAATGATGGCAGGCTTTCGGTGAGAAAAAGCCTTATCTGTGACGAATATTGTAGAGGCGCTTGAACCGTAGCCCCAAGCGTGGAGCCCCATAGAGGGACACGGGCATTGCTGCAGTTTCTGAAATTGACAGCCCTTGCTAAGTGACTGTGTAGTTTTGATGTGAACCTAGCAGGAAGCTATAGGCCCTCAGCGTTTCAAGCAGGAGTCGGTATATTTGTGGGGTTTAACATCTTAGGCTATGATAGAAACCAAAGTGGGGGGCTACGGGTATTTTTGGCCACCTCAGACTTTAACGCGCGCAGACATCGCACAGTTCGCGGGCCTCTGGCATATCGTCTCCATCGAAATGAGACCTGCCGCAGCGGGGACCGAACCCGCGTATTTTAGGGTCAAGCTTGAACGCACGACCTGCTGCTCAGTGGAACTGCCCGCAACGCCAGATGTCGCCGCTGTCCGAAGTTTGAAGTCATTCGCAGTTTAAAGCGCTCGAAGTTCCCTTTCACTGGATCTGCAAAGTTAAAGAGCACGAAAGAAGAGCACGCAAGAAAACTCGAAGACACAGGACCAGTGCTGAGTTCGTGTCTTCTTGCGTCTTCGCCTTTCGTGCGGTTTAACTTTGCAGATGTCGCACCAACTGGCCCAAACCAAAGCCCTCGTAAACCCCTTTCGTTGGCTTTGCGCGGCATGTAAAGCCATCTTGAGAGCGGTCGTTTAGAAAGTCAGAGGAAAGAATCTACTGTGTAGGACACGCAAGAAAAGTCATGCAGAGTGAAGAAAATAGGGAGTTTTTTGAATAAGGGCCCCAAAAGTTTGGGGCCCCAAAGACCTTTGCGATTGCTCTCCTTTGAGTCAAGCAGGAGCTAAGAGTTATCGAATAAGGTCTGCGGCGCTTTGGACACTCCCTCTATAGTTTAGGTCACTAGATTTGGCCGAGCCGTCACTTCAATTGGTGACCGTCATGCTTGTTTTACGCAAAGCTTTTGCGGCAGGCTAAATTCAAGAAATAGCGTCCCCAACGCAACACGACGCTGCCTGCGTCGCGGCGCCGACGCAGGCAGCGTCGCGAGGCAGCGTCGCGGCAGCGTCTTGATTGAAAAAACCGACTGGTCGCGCTGCACAACCGTTCACTGACCACCGCGTATATATAGGCACTGGATTTCGACCTCCAAGGTAGTGCCCGTGTGAGATGTCTCCTGTGCGTGATTAAACAATAAAAAAAATTCACAGCGTACATGTAAAATTAAAGTGAGCTGCAAGTCGCCATGACTCTCATCGACCCTTTAGTATAAACGCGCCCGATCTCACGTCGTTGATTATGTACTGCGCAGAATTCGCGGAAGATTCACGGTTTACCAATGAACCTCCGCAGCTTCGCCCACTCATCATCATTCACTCCGTGGATATGCTGTGATTTTTTCAAGTGGGAGTTGTACGCGTTACTTCAAGTATAACATCAAAAGTACATCGAGATAAGTATAGAGAAACGAAATCACGCTTGAAATTGAGTGGCGTCGGTTTAGCGTTATGAATGCGAATAGCACAACGGCGACTCGGTCACAACGTCGACTCGGTCACGCCGCGCCAGGTTAGCGAAAGACGCGCCAAACATCTCAACGCCCTGGCTGGCATGAAATTCCCGAGCGTCAAGCGTCTGAACGTAATTGCTTGCACGTGTGACATCCTTCGAGGCTTTCTTTTTGGTCAGATGCGAGGTGTCCTTGCGGATTCGCGCTTCTTCGGTACGAAAAATGTCCGGTTTCCTGGCTATATCTAGAACTTTACGCGGGACCCTGATTAAGAGTGTACGGACGAGCAGCCATGTTCCAACTAGCGACGCTGCGAATTGCGACAAATGTCACGAAAACGAATAATTCGTGACAAGACAATCTCGCAAGAAGAGTAGCGTCACATCTCCGCCACATTATGAAGCGATAGCTGGAATAACATAATAAATAAATAAATAAATAAATAAATAAATAAATAAATAAATAAATACAAAGACATGAAGAGACCGACGGACTTTGTACATTCATATTCGCTATACAACGCGTGCAGACCACGAGGGTGTAGTAGGTTACAGTTTGTATAACTCTCACATTTTCGTTCCACCATTTGCCAAAAAAAAAAAAAATGAAGTAAACGTACAACGTAACCGCGTGTCAAGTCCGGCGCCCATTCAAGGCGCAGAGAGCCACTTCCTGTGACGCCTTCCGCGCACGCGAATTCAATGGGGGACCACGGGTCCCGCCGGAGGCGAGGTTTCGCACCTTGAAAAATCTGACAGAAAAAGGTGAGAGTGAGAGTGGCGCGAGACGGCAGACAGTGTTTATTATTCTCGTGGATTTTTTTTTTGTGTGTGTATCTCCCTTCATATGAAGCGGGAGCACACATACACAGAAAAAAGGAAGAAAAAGAAACTTTTAGAAGTTTTTGAAGTAACCAGACAAAATGCTGTCCTCCTTTTTTTTTTATCACCTACTCGCCCAGTTTCACTTTCCGCTTTCACTCGTCTTCCGCCCGCATTTCCTTTCAGACACCGCAGGTTTGCACGATGAAAAGAAGAAAAAAAAATGGCCGCGTATCTGCGTGCTTCGCTGCAAATGTCGTGGAAAGACGATAGTCTTGTGCCGGCCGTACTACTATGTTTTGCCTTGCCTGAGACAGCCTAAAAAACACTAGGGTCTTTAGAATTGCGTACCTATGTATTTTCTAATAAAGAACACACGTCCTGACACTTACATATTAATGTTGCGCCTCAGGAATGCGTAGTACTTGCTTTTTGATCGAATATGTTCACAAATATGAACGCGAACACCAGTTCAAGATGGCTGGGCGTTCAGAAAGAAGTTAAACTTTGGCCGAGTAGCTAAATCGTGTTACGGACAGACAGACAGACAGACAGGCAGACCAAAATTTTTGCGTTTAAGTATTCCAAGAAAGACTATCGTCTTTAAAAGAGAGAGAAATTAAGAACCACATCAAGGGAACTAGCGGGCTTTTAGGAACATGTAGGGCGTTTTGTAAACTATATTTCTGTATCTAGTAATTTGATCTAATCTTGTTGCTTTTTAACAGCGAAGGCTGTTGTAACTCGCCGTAGTTTGTGGAGCGTATCCAGAAAAATATCAGGAATCGGCGCGCGCTCTCTTCGTCCTCTTCTTCATCGTCTTCATCTTCACCAAGAAAATATATCCCGCCAAAAAAAATGAACGTACACAAGGAAACGGAGAAGAAGACAGTCTTCTTCTCCGTTTCCTGTGTACGTTCATTTTTTTGGCTGGATATATTCGGCAAGCATTATCAAATCATGAATGGTAGTCTACCACTATCCCTCAAGAGGAAGGTATATAACAGCTGCATCTTACCGGTACTTACCTACGGAGCAGAAACCTGGAGACTTACAAAGAGGGTTCAACTTAAACTGAGGACGACGCAGCGAGCGATGGAAAGGAAAATGATAGGTGTAACCTTAAGAGACAGGAAGAGAGCAGAGTGGGTCAGGGAACAAACGGGGGGTCAAGGATATCATAGTTGAAATCAAGAGGAAGAAATGGATATGGGCCGGGCACGTAGCACGTCGGCAGGATAACCGCTGGTCATTAAGGGTAACTGACTGGATTCCAAGAGATGGCAAACGCGTGAGGGGGGAGACAGAAAATTAGGTGGGTAGATGAGATTAAGAAGTTTGCAGGTATAACGTGGCAGCAGAAAGCACAGGACCGGGTTGATTGGCGAAACATGGGGGAGAGGTCCTTTGCCCTGCAGTGGGCGTAGACAGGCTGATAATGATGATGATGATGATGATGATGATGATGATGATGATTTTCTTGATGCAGTCAGTGCGCCAACTAGTCCATCAACGAGTGTTATTAGGTCTTCATCTTCCGCTGCGCTCCCAAAACACAAGGGCGCGTATTTCTCCGGCGTGGGATACAATTACTCTGATGGGCGACACGACGAGTACAGAGAGAGAGAGAAAGGAAGAGAGGAAGTGAGAAAGGAATAAAGGTTGATGAAGAGAGGAATTCTAGGAGAAGAAATTATCTTGGCGAGCCGAGATTCGAACCCGCGTGCACACCATCCGAAGGCGAGCGGCTGACAGAGCCCAGCACAGCCTTGTAGAGTACAATGTAGCAAGGGGTTATTGGGAAAGGGCAAATGAGGGAGAGAAGGACGGATGTGTTGGTGAGGAGGAGGGAAACGAGGAGAGGGTTAAACATACCCAACAGAGAGAGAGATAATCAAAGAAAGAGAGAGAGAAATAAGAGTGAGAAAAACCGAAAGAAGAAGCGAGAAATACAGAGATAGAGAGAAAGAAATGGAAGATAGAGAAAGATTGAAAGTCCGATAAAGAAAAAGAAAGAAAGAGAGTGAGAGAGAGATAAATAAATAGTGAGGTGAGGAGGAGGAGGAGGAGGAGGGGAATACAGCCAGCTCCGCTGCTACCTCTGCCTTCGCACCACTAACGCAGAACTGCCTTTCTTTTTTTTTTCTTTATTGTGAAAAATTTCTTACCTAGCGCTTCCCAATGCTTCCTGCTATCTTGCTCTCTCTCTCTCTGCTGGTTCTTTTTGCTAAAGTCCACCATCTAGTGTGCCTTGTCTTGAAGTATCGCACCGATTTTCCTGCTCGCTTCTCGAAGGTGAGGCGCGTGGCTTAGGCTTTCGAGTAGACGGATGGATCGATTAGATAAGATAAAAGGAAGAATCACGTCTGCCGGGGTTTAACGTGCGAAAACCGCGATATAATTTTCGAGGGCTACGAAAATGTCGACCACCCGGGGGTTCGTGAACGTGCGCCTAAAAAACGCCAGGCCTGCGCAGAACGCGCAGCACAGTCACAGCGAAAGCTGGAAAAGTGGCCTTTCTAGAGCCTTTTTTAAAACACTCTTGGGATAACTACTACAAGGTCACCTGCATGGTACCCACTACGCGATAAATCACAATAATTTTTGTGTAGTGGGGAAGCGTCCACTGTGCCATTATTCGTCATTCTTCAGAAAAGTGTGGTACCCGCTACACTCTTGTAACGCATTATGTGCACTTTGTTGATGCTGTGGCTGACGATGATGAAGAATTATGCCTGAGGCTTTTGTAATGGGTTGGAGCATCGAACGACCCACTCGTTACGCAATTCGCATTGTATGACGCCTCGTTGTTACTTTACTCTTCTAAAACGCTTTATTACACATGTTAACGCGATTCCTTACCCGACATGAAGCCAGCATAGGGTCAGTTGGGAACGCAGTTTCAAGCACCGGCGTAGCTCAGTGGTAAAGTACTGGGTTGTCACGCAGAGGGCCCGGGTTCGATTCCCATTCTGTCCTAGGTGTTTTTTATTTATTTAGTTTTTTTTTCCTTATTTCGTGTGATAGTGGTTACGGACACCGGCGGCGGCGGCGGACAACTACGGCGCAAAAACTGCCGTTGTTGTGATCTCTTAAGAGCTTTCGGTGTAAAACTAAATACACGGGCTTCCAGCATTCACGCCTCCATTCGAAAATTGCGACCGCCGCGGCCGGGATTCGATCCCGCGACCTTCGGGTTCAGCAACTGAGCACCATAACCGCTAGACCACCGTGGCTGGGCCCGATAAACTGAAGATGCATCATCGGATAGGTACGGTACATCGTGTAGTCCATAAGCCTCTTCTTAAAGGAGTACTGACACGATACTGAGGCACCCCAAAAGGGAACTCTATCGTTTCCATAGTGTGCACTGTCATCGCTCTCCACACACCGGAGCCACACAACGCGTACAAAATATTATACATTGATTTTAAAGTTCGTCGCCCAGCATCTGCAAGCCAGCCCCACCGCAATGGACATTATCATGACAAATCAACACAGCTCATTGGGTTCGCGAAATTTGCGTCCTGCATGCAGCCTAAGTCGCAGAAATCACTCTCAGAGTCACTGGACGACAATGCACTCATCATTGTTTACGTGAACCACGTGCGACTGACAGCAAAGAGGCAACTGTTGCTAGTATGTCGCGAGTTGCAGTCTTGCCGTGACGTCAGAGCAGTCTTGATACGTCACTGCGAAGCCACCCTCTCGATACCGAAAGCGAAATTGCTGTTTTAAGGTAGCGGTAATAAAAATATATTCGATGCATTCCCATGCACCGCGACACTCTTTTTAGGGTTCTCGACACCCACGTTTTTATTTAGAGCAACAACCCGAAAATATTTAAAATTCGTGTCAGTACTCCTCTAAGCTTTCCGGAGACGACAATGTAGAAGAAATTGGAGCTGACTCTAATCTTTGACTTAGGTGTTTACTAAGGGCGCTTGCAAATCCGAGTTCGTGCCTCACAAAAATAGGCTTAGACAGTCTATAGACTGTCTAAAAATAAATTTTGACAGTCGATGGACTGTTAAATGCATTTTTAAAGGGACATATGCCCTGACGTATTCCTTGGGTCATGACACCCAATTTTCCGATATCTTTGTTATGTGGAATAATCCGTGTACGTTCCCGAATAAGCTGGTGAATTTTCGGCGCATTTGGTCGAGCAATTAGTGTATTAATAAATATATTTATAAACACACGAGCGGCCTTAGAGTCGGGCAACACTGGCGCACTCGCGTAATGTCACGTAACTTTTCAGCTATAGTTGCATGCTAGCTGTGCGAGCGTCTGCATTTCAGCGAACGATACCGTTGCGCGGTGAGCTGCGCGTGAAATCGGGAAATGCTAGCTTTCTTCAGCTTGTCACTGAAATTGAATGATTTGCAGATCCTGAAGCTTTGGTATACCAATGTTTCATATAGAAAGTTTCTATAGAAAACCACGGCTTCGCTCCATGCTGCACATGACGTTACACGCGTCATGACAGAATACCGGGCTACGGCAGTGGGCTGGGATTACAGCCGGCGACTTCTAGGGTTTGTTTTGCACTGAAATATTCTTTTACGGCCCACTTCTCTTATATCTGTACAGGCATAACAGACCCTCTCTGCTTCTAGTTTTCGTTCGAAAACCACATTTTGTTGGGTGACCGTGTGATGGCCCCTTTAAAGGGCTCCTCACCACCCCGCGTTCAATGACGTGGGAGTTTTTTTTTGTATTTTCAGCGGCTGACTAGAAACAACCTCGGGTTAACTGCGTTTCGCTGCCGAAGCGATCTCAGAGTCCACGTAGAAAGAAGCTTATAGTTGAGATCTGCTCCGCCAGGTGCCCCTACAATCCCAGCTGCTCGCAGATAACCATATGTTTTTTTCCAATGAACCCATTCAACTAAATTTATCTAAATGTTCTGACAGTTGATTGGCCCTTATCGTAAGTAAACTTTTGCTCCGTGATCATATCTATCCAACAAAACTCTTAACATGAACGAAAACCACCGGTTTCATACCAGATTTTTGTACGAGCTTCATTTAGTGGTTTGGTCGGCGCTTATTTCCCGGCCATGAATTTTCGCAACAAGACGTGTTTCCATCGAATTCCTTGGATTTTATTTCAGCTTTATTAGGGGCGAAGCACCTTAGGGTTGAGGCTTGTCAGTTGTCCCTCAAGGTATGCAAGGTACCCACTATACTCCCACCGTAACTCTCAGGAAGTAGGGCAAGCACCCACTATACGAACCAGAACAAAATAAAAGGCCACAACACCGTAAAAACATCGACATTTAAGCACCCATCAATCAAAGCATATGACGAAAAAAGGTTTAACAATACACTAATATCAATCATAATTGTGACTAAACAATTTCAAACACCTACAAGTACAAACCCTTTATACCAGTCGGCGACTTCAACGTAGACATTATGGACCTTAGGACCTGACTTTGTCGTCGACTCTTTGTCACTTTGTGTCAATTTATGTCACTCAGTTTACATTATATGGGACAACGCTCGGATAACGTACGGTTACTCACCCATACGATACCCAGAGCTTCGCCCACTTGTCATGATTCACTTCGTGGAGATGCGGTGAGTTTTTTTCATAAGACTTTTTGTGTATATTCGGAAGAGCACACATAAGCACTCGGGCGAAAGTGCTTGAAAGAGAAATAGCGCGGCGGCTGCATTTTCGATGGAGGCGAAAATGCATGAGGCCCGTGTACTTAGATTTAGGTGCACGTTTAAAGCCCCAGGTGGTCGAAATTTCCGGAGACATCCACTACGGCGTCTCTCATAATCATGTCGTGATTTTTGGACGTAAAACCTCAACATTTCAAAATTGAAAGACAAATAAAAGTGTCACCAGGTAATTGTGCCGCAAAAAAAGAAAAAAAATAAATACGGCAGCTAGCATTATCGAACAGAACGTCACAAATAGGCGTTCACACTCAACGCCACGGTCACCGATTAGAACACCAGCAGAGTACGCGCAGCAAAGCGCGAGGGAATGTTCTTAGGCGAGCGCAAGAAGACAAGAAAGATAATCACGCCGAACCCGATGCGCGAAATATCGGAACCAAAACGAAAAAAAAAAAGAAAGGGATAGAGACATGCAATATGATGACGTTTAATAAGAGGCAACTAAATCAAGGTCGTGCGATGGGCTCATGAATGAAGAGAAAAAAATAATGAAAATGAAACGCACACAGAAGTCTGCGTGAAAGGCGCACGCGCGCGCACCACACGCGCCGAGGTGAGGGAAAGGGAACCGACAGCTGCACGCGCAGACGCGAGCCGACAGCAGTCAAAAGAAAACGCACGGCGCGTGCTATCCCGACACGAGCCCCCGTAAGAACATCTTCGCCCCGCCGGGGGCGTCTACAATGTCACGCTCTCTATGGTGGGCCGCCTTTCCATACCTGAGCTAGGCTTAGGACTACCGCCCCCTCCCCCCCCCACCTCCTGCGCCACTTCCCCCAGTGCCTCCTTGCCTCATCCCCGCCCTCTCTAGTGGCGTCTATCAGCGCCACAGATTGAGCAAGAGACACGAAGGAGAGCATACTTACGCCTTTTTTTTTTCTTCTTCGAGACCTACCCGCGGACCCCGCGACATAAAAAAATAAAACAGAAGACGCATATGAAAGATACGAACGGCGGCCCTCTAGACACCGGACCCGGCCATCTTACTTTCCTCGCGTTTAACTAACCAAGGTTCTTTCTCAATGCGCTTATCAAAAGGAGAAGAAATGTGGGCTACCCACTCCCCTTCGCCGCCGTGCCTCTGTGCTTCCCTCTTCCGCACTTGGGACGGGGGGGGAGCGGGTGGGGGTAGTACCGTCGTCACGACAAAGCCGAGTAGTGTGTGCTGGCGGAGGGGGGAGAGGAGATTCAGCCTTGAAACCCACACCGGGCCCGCCAAATCTACCTACCTTCTACCTACCACCTTTGCTACGCCTGCCTCCATCCCTCCCCCCCCCCCCCTCTCCTAACGTCCCATACGGCGCTGGCATCCTCCGCCAGTCTTGAAAGCCGTGTCTCCTTCAGTGACGCTCCACTGTCGCGGTCCCCCCACCACCGGGCGCTCCTACGGCACACACGTACAGACACCATAACGTATATGCGGGGCAGCGTGCGCAGCCAGCCAGTTCCTCTTTCTGGCCCTTGGAAAGTGCGGGCAGGGGGGGGGGGTGATCAGGGGGGGGGGGAGGAGTCTCCGGCGCAGTACGATCTTGACGCTGTCGCACGAGCGACCCTGAATTGTCATTGTGGGCCACGGGGGGTCGCTTCCGCTTTACATTAAGCCCGAATCAAGATCGAGAAGAAGGAAGGCCTGCAAAGAGTGGTGTGCGCGTGTCCACGTGCTGTGAGTCACGGGCGTATGGCGTGTCGCCGCTGGCGTCGACGTTTCTTTGGGAGATAGAGGAGCAGATGATGCACCGTTGTTAAGAAGGCTTAGTTAAATTGCGCCCTTTTGTGCGTTCATTTTTTCGCTTACTGTACGCTTTTAAGTCGATGTAAAAGGATGCCTCGTCTAGCCTGTCTGCTTCGCCTTACTACAACGAACTCAAGCAGAACCCGTATAATTCAGCGTGCACCATCGTCAACATGTTCGCACGGCCACGATGACGAGGATGTTTATCATCTTTTGCTCGACTGTCCAAAACACGACACACACAGACGGCGACTCGAACAGGAACTCGACACGCCAGACTCGGAGCGAACGTTTTCTTTGGCAAAAATATCATGCCCATGGCCATCTAGAATAAACCGCTAAGCAGTGAAAGTTCTCGAACATATTTTTTTTAAGACCGCAATATCTGCGATGAATATTGAGCGGAGCATACTGAATGTTTGAACCGCAACTGTTCAAACGATAATTTTTTAACTCACCAAATGTGGGACTGCATTTGTGTATGTATATTATTTTTGTTTCTTAATTTCCATTTCCTAACAACCATGTGGAAAGGGTAGCCGGCACCAAGCAATGGTGACAACCACTCCTTCACTTAATTTTTTATTTCAATAAAAAAAAACTGTTTCTTTAAAAACTGAAGACAAACATTTTCCAGGCTGCAAAGTTGTTTCAAATCAAATCAAAGTTCATTCGAATCGTGCAGATGTGGGCAACCTTGAGCGAAAAGCGAAGCAGTTTGTTTGACGAAAGCCCAAGCTTCCATGTACAAGGCATACAGTTGGGACTGACGAGCACATGGAAATACTGTCATAAAATGAAAGCAGTGAGTTGGATGCATGAAAAGAAAAGTGATGCGAAAACTTCACCTTTGTCTGAAGTGACGCAATATTTATGTTCATAAAGGATACAGAGTATGTGTAATACAGGTAAAGACCGATAATCATTCATTTAAAGTGAATTAATTTGATGTAATCGTTACTGCAAAGCAAAGTAACTAAGCAATATGACTATAAAAGCCAACTATCCCAACTGCTCTGGCAATACCCAGCTGCGTACCGACTTCTTTCTTGCTCTTTTTGTATTGTGACGCGGAAATCTCTCATCGCATTAATCTGCAGTTTTTGTGCCGGTTAAAGTAAGTCTATCATCTTTGCCGTGAACGTAATAATTAACAAAATGTTTCCCATCCTGTTGCACCAAACTAGCCAGCCACTAAGGTTTTACGCTATGAAACGGCCAATTCTTAGTGTTACTTTCTAGCATACCAACCAAACTATTGTCCAACGGCCCTAACTGCGCTTAATTAACTGGTGACATGAAAGGCGACATGTTCGCTTCTTGGCGATAATTCCGCATCCATCTGTAGGGAAAATATCTCTGTCATTCTTACAATCCAAGCTGTGTTGCTTGGAACAGCATTCGGTAGCGCTATTCTTGAGTAGACTAATAAACACAACAAACACTTTGCAAACCATCCGTAGTTCAAGGAAGTTTCGCGCAACTCTGATTGACCGATCCGATGTAACGTAGCTTGGTGCTTTGAACTAAGGACCGAGAGTGCCACCGCATTTCGCAGCTGCAAGGGAAACGTACAAGCTATTAAACGAGCTTTACTGCCACATGTTGCGTGTCCATATTACTACGGAATACACTTAACCAGTGGCTGGTGTACGACCGTATACTGACAAATACGACTGGTTATCCCGACCTATCCTTTGGTGTTGGTCAATCACTGTCTTTTGGTTTCCACCCGAAGTTTACGCTACAACAAACAGTAACTGTTTTGTCATACAGATTGCGCATGCAAAAAAAGAAAAAAAGAATGTCGTTTTTTGAAACTCAACGAAAAATTTTACTGGAAACAGACTTCATCTTCATACCGGCATCCCGCTCACTCTATCAAAATGGTTGTAAAGGATGAATGGCTTGCGATCAATGTTATTGAAATGACACCTGTAATCGAATAGCTGTCGCTTCAAACTGGTTTTATAGGTGTAAGCTCAAATGAAAAACGTAACGATTTAGCTTGCATTATACGTAAAATTTACCATGATCCTGACAATGACGATTGATATTAATGCAGAAAACATCTCGCGCTTTTAAGAGCTTAGCGAGACACGTCCCGAGACTCGCTTCGTAAATTAAACCTTCATTACGGAATGAAACTTCCCGCTCACCCGGATAGTGGCGTCGTCATCGCGGCACTCGTGCTTTCTCAACTGAAGCGTTCTCCGGCGACGGCGGTGATAATGCACCAACAGGCGCGACAAAGCACTCGGTACACAAAGTGACACTACTGCGCCCATGACAATTAAACGCCACTGTTGCTGAGAGGAGATTCCCGTACCGTTTTGAGCTGACGCGCGGAACTCGTAATATCAACGGTTTTTCGCACCAAAAACCACGAGATGACCACGAGGCACAACTCAGTAGAGGGCTACGGAAATTTCGGCCCTCTGGTGTCTTTTAAGGCGCACTGACATCGCAAAGGTACGTGGGGGCCTCTGGCATTTCGGTTCCAGGGAGATGCGACCACCGCGGCAGGGATCGAACCCGCGACCTTCGGTTCAGCAGCCGAGAACCCTAACCACTACATTACGCGCAGAACTAATTCGTCGCAAGCGATCTCTTTTAGGTCCACATTTGAAGCTCACTTACGACCCCGTATGAATACGGAGTTGCACGTATAAACTCAACGACAAGCAAGCTCGAGATGCGTGAAAGTAACAACAACGGAGACAAAAAAAAAAAAAGAAGTCGGCGTATAGATTGGGACAATGACGCAGACTCAAAAACCACTCCCCACCAAGTAATCTAGACGGCTTTGTAAGCACCGCCACTCACCGACCGAACGCCAGTGTCTTTTTTTTCCAGGAACACGCTTCCCGAACGCTTTCCTCTCTGCCGTGAACCATGTTCCTGCGCGCAGTAAAAGGAACTTCTTTATATGGGGCAGCAGGACAATACGCGCTGTACGTACGAATCCTTTCGTAAGGAGTTACGTGCGCGTCGGAACGACAAGCAGGCAATCGGTTTTCCGGCGAACTGAGGGTCGGAAACGCAAGGACGACTGGAGGTTGAACAAGGAGAGAGCGAACGCACTGAATTGTCGTTGCCGAGTGCGCGCGCGAAATGTTACGTGAACCGAGAGCCGCCAGCTACTCCCCCCCCGCCCTCCCCACTTCTGCGAATGGGGATCTTCCGAGAACACTCGAAATGAACCGAGCAGCTGAGGCGTAAAGGTGAGAAGGTTATGGCATACGTTATAGAAATTGTGTACTGCTCGTTCGTTACGCAACCTGCTCCACAGTGCTCACACTAATTTGTTTTCTTTTTTTTTTCTTTTCCTTTTGTTGCTTAAAGGAGGGAATGCTTTTTTAAAGGATAAGAAGTACACAACGACTCTCATAAGGAAAGATGTACTCCTCGCAGACTTGCTCCTCGTTGAACAAAGCTACCACCACTTTTTTCTTGTTCTAGTTAACCGAAACTTGAAGCATATGGAGGTCCACGTATCACCATTGGGACACTGAACTTGGTACCTCAAACATTTACCTGTAAGCACGGGAAACAAAATGCATGTTTTTGATACGCCAGATGAAAGTTTACTGATAGATTGTTCATAAAAGTTATTGCTGATTAACTAACTACCGTTTTTAACTTTGATAATATGGGCTTGCCTCTTGGTAAGAATGCACTTCCCCTGACACCCCCTCCCCCCCGCCCCCCCAAAAATTAATAAGTAAATATTTTTTTTCTTCGGGCAAAATGGTGTTTGTGTTTCATATTATCCTATATAGTTCACGGTAGGTATAGTTTTCGATCACAGGAAGAGTATTGTCGCTCTATATACGGTTAGAACCTAAGAAAAACTAAGCTCCTCCTACCGCCACCGCAGTCCCACCTAGAGAGGACTTGCATACATATACAACCAATCGCACTTGCTCATTTCTATGACGTCTTACACCATTCGCGTATTTCAGATATGTTATTTTCCCATACAGACGCACGTTAATGTCGCTGGTTTTCACTTGAGAAACTCGAACTTGCCGCCAAATTTCAGCAAAGATTCTGGCACTATTGCTCAGCTAAGCGTAATGTTTTAGCTAGGGACGACAAACCCTTAATTCTTAGTATATGTAGTATTTACATTAGCGGCCAAAAAATACTAAAGGTTGTGAACGTAAACTACCTGGCATGACTCTTGCATAGATGGATGACAGGCGCGTCGCAGTTCTGGGGGCGGAGCTTGTGTTTAGTCTAAGGTTGCAACCGACTATGAATACCTTCAACCTGATGGCATCGCTGTACTTGATGTACGGAAAAAGCGTAGATCTTGCTGTGAACTGCGCTTCGGTATCAGCAGTATAGTTTTTGAAAAAATCTGGTTGCATTGTAGGGCCTATGTGTTTAGTCTCGCAGAGATGCGTAATAAGCCGTGAAACGCGTTTCATTGTGAACAATAATTACGTAAGCCGGGAGAATGATATGCAAAACGCCACGGCAATGAAGGCAGCAACACCGTTATGGTTAATTTCGTTTCTTTTTTTAATTTCTGCACTAATATTTGAGAATCCTACTTAGTTTCTGTTATCATGAATGCCCGCACCTTGATTAAAGATGCTTTAGTTAATGATAAGTCCTACGTGCCTGAAATTCTTTATTTTCCCGAACCAAGGCCTTTTCAAGACGTTAATACCTTTTTTGTTTCAGTAATTGTTGGCCTAATTTATTGTACCTCGATAACAGAGGCAGTTCTTCCTTGAGTAGTTGAATACAACCGAAACAGACAAAGCGTAAAATGTGTTGCACCGACTTTGGTACATTCTCGTGCACACATCAGTAACAGCGCTGAAGCAAAGGGCAAATACAAATACGACAACGGCAAGCACTGTAGTCCTGTCGTACTCTGAGTAGAGTCTATTGCTTGATGCGTGTTGCAAGTAATCTTATGAGCACGTGGACAAGAAACTTAAGCCTAAAAGGATAAATGTGAACGGTGTACGCTGCCACACTCCTTCCTTAATATAACCATAGCCGAATCAACGCATTTCTTCCCAAGCTGGACACTTTCACTTCTCTAGGCTCCGTACGAATGCCTCAAAACTTTCTGTCTACATTTCTTTAAAAAAAAAAATGTGAAAGGAAAAAAGAGCTCGTCCAAGCTGCACTTTCTCTACAAGCAAAAAAAAAAAAAAAAACCGTGGTCCGGAACTTCCCTCATTTCCCTACGCACAGAGCCGAGGCGGCCTCTCAAGGTTGCTTCCTATTCTTCTGTCACCCACCCACTGTTTACTTCCGGAATGCATTTCCTGCCAGCGTGTACGGTGGCTTTTCCGCCACTACATGCGCAAGCTTACGCGTCTCTTTCATTGCCAACGCTTTCTCTTTTATCCACAACCTCTCCTTATAAGGCGATTGTACTCCCCGACCTTCCCGCCAAAAAAATAAAAAAATAAAAAAATAAAGGACCTTCTTTTCCCCGTTTACTTACAGCCTCCTTTTTCCTTTCTCTTCTTGAAGATTCTCTCTCCGTTTTTTGGTACAGTCGAGCGCGGAGCGAGCATAAACAAATCTACCCCGAAAGGCACCGCCATTTCCTCGGCGTAAATCTTTTGCACGCGACCTTGAAGCCGAAGCGTTCACAATGCGCGGCATCCTATTCAGAGCGGGTGGGCTTCGGGCAAGCCTGAATCCACCGCTGCCCGTATTTCTCTATGCGTCGCCGAGGAAGTGAAAAATACATAAGGTCTGGATGGATGCGTTTCGGAGGGAAATGGCGGGGGGGGGGGGGGGGGGGGACAAATCGGATTATGGGTCGAAGTAGGGAGAACTTGTCCCGAAATCGGCGACGCCGCCACCGAGATACGGCGATTCCCGTTCGGTGTGGGATGCCGGATCCTCGAAAAAAACCTCGCGACGAGCGTTGAAGCATTCATCGATGCACGGTGCGTGCAAATATGCTCGTCAAACCATGCGCCTGCGTAGGAAAACCCGCGCCAGCGTGGTTGCTCACATACCGCAAGCTTTTCCCTGTCTTTTTTTTTTTTTTTTAGGGGGCCGAGATTTTGGCGGGAAAATGAAGTGAGCATCGAATACTCTGGAGTGGTATGAGGCGATATTTCTACGTGTGCGTTGAGGCGACGCGTTGCTCTTCCACTCGTGAACAGGCTCGAGAGTTGATAGGAGGGCTAGTTGGTGTAGATTCATTATGACAACTTGGCGGCGCGAACAAAGGCTTGTTTGTGTTCCGATCTTACTTCGTCCCGTTTGTTGGCGCTGCCAAGTTGTCACAGTGAATAGGCTCTTTGTAACTTGCCGTTATTTGGCATCGATAGTTTTATATAGCTGGCGAAAAAATTATATATATTTTTAGCTTCACCGGTATCTTGAGGGAATTGAAAGTGATCAACGAAATATGAACGCTGGCTGCTCAAGTAATGACCTAAAAGTAAAGGTAACACCGAATACACGGACGAATATGAAAAGGCACTATATCACCGCTTATCGCAGATACATTTCTCGACTCCCCCCCCCCCCCCCCCCCCAAAAAAAAAATAAAAATAAAAAAAAGACTCGCAGGGTTCCTTCTGCATTTGCCAGCCAAGATGACTCGTAGGCGAAAGTCATCTTCTTTCTTTTCAGTCAATATATTGAGTTGCACGACCTTCATATTTCGTGAGTCTCTGATATAATTTTTAAATTGTTTTCTTTTTCGATTATACGCACTAGTCGTTTACAGCAGATATTGCTAATATTACTTTGCGTTTTATTGATTATATATGTCTTAATTATACGCTCCTTAAGTATTATGATAATACTATGTTTAATATGATAGCTAACATAATATACTAGTTATTGATATAATAATTATGTCGAACGTTGTTTATGTCTATGCTCGTAATTATCCCCGCGCCTCCTTGCCTGGTAAAGTGTAGATACAACTTTAATAGATAACATCATATACCGATTCGATTAAAGTATTCTTAGGCTGTTTCATCTTGCACGCTATCGTGCGTACGCAGTGATCGGGAGAAGCCACTGTATCGTCCATTTTGGCAAGCGTCTGGAGACGTCGTTAAGCCCCTCGGCCTGCTCTTAATGATCAAGTGTCTAAATGCTTTCGTACCAACGGGCACACCATTATGCTTGACTTTTACTGAAAGAGTCATTACCGCAGCTCGGGTTAATTAAAAAAAAATGTGGCTGGCTTTTGCACCGAGTGCGAACAAAACGAAAATTGTGGAAAACTGAAGACGGGCATTCCGCTCAAAAGGCCAGATTTCCCAAACTTTGGGCAACAGTTGTTTACGTGACATGGAAGGCAACAAGTTTCAGAAGAACTATTCGCATCTTTTTTTTTTTTTTTTTTTTTTTTTTTTTTTTTTTTTTTTTTTAAGGCGAAAGCTTTTAGATGCCTCATCAAAGGGGAAATTTGACCGTCGGTGGCGACCGTCCCACGGCGTTGCTGACGAGCGATGCTAAAAATCATCATCATCACGTGATGACGTCGTAGAGCGCAAAATTTCGTGACGTAATCATGACGTCACAAATTCTGGAGTGACGTCACGTGACGTAACGCCACACGATGCTGGTGTAGCGCCCTTCTTTGGGCGGCAAACAAAACTGGAGAGCGCGCGACCTCAAGAGAAAAACATGAAGACAGTGCTTGGCAGTGGCACGTGAAACCACGACTCGTGTTTCCTGCTTCCTTATACGTCGACTGAGGAGAAGAAGAGCATGGCTTTTGCCTTCATTAATTTATTCTAACAATTCTATAATTCTATAGTAATACAATTCATATCTGATCACTTTTGTCTATAAAATATTCGTTTCTTGGCAGAAAGCCATCACGAGCTCAAAATTGGAAGACCAGTCTAAGGCTGTCCAGAGGGCCCGTGAGAGAGCGGAGAGGCATGGCCTCCCGGCTCCAACATGGGACTAGCCGACAGCAAGCCAGGGGAGTCCTCTGTAGGACTGCACTGGCTGGCTCCTCAGGACCTTAATAAAGTTTCTTGTCTGTCTGTCTGTTGGCCAATCACCCAGTGGGTGTGAGCCATACATACAGGCCATCTTCATCATCATCATCATTGCCTTTGAGTCGTCTCAGGTGAATGCACAAGGAAGAAGAAGAAGATGATGATGATGGCCTGTATGTATGGCTCACACCCACTCTGGGGGATTGGCCAAGAAACGAATATTTTACAGACAAAAGTGGTCTCACATGAATTGTATTACTAAAGAATTATACAATTGTTCAGAATTAATTAATGATGCCACTTTAGTGATTTGATGTCAAAACCGCCCTGATTCAATTAAAAATTTCTCTACAGCGGAACAGAGATCCCGGTGACAATGACCTAATGAGGAGGCTCCCAAGGAAAGAATATTAGAGATGATGAAATCCAATAAGGCACCCTGTGCGTTTTCTTTTTCTTTGTGGAAATAAGTATAGGAATGTTTGCTACCGTGTAGTAATTGTGCGACGCCTTTAATGTAATTGCTGAGGTATTACGTGCCAAAATCGCGACATGATTATGAGGCCACGCCCTAATGGAGGGCTCCATAAATTTCGACCCACTGGGGTTCGTTAAGGGGCATCTAAATCTAAGTACACAGGCCCGTAGCATTTTTTTTCCTACATCGAAAATGCGACCGTCGTGGCCGGGATCGAACCTTCGTCCTTAAGGTCCAGCTGCCGAGCACCTTAAACTTAGCAAACGCGGCCTGTATATCTCAGCATCCTTCGTTGTTTATCGAAAGAAAAAAATCACGAACAGAAAAGTTTAAATACAATGTTGAATACTTTTTGAATACCTTTCCATTAATGATTGTCTGATTTCGTCCATTGTTCTAAAACAACGTTCGCATCGTAGTATAACTAACATTGAAAAGTTTCTGTCACTACACGGTATGTTATGGAGCCGTGCTCATTCCAAGCACAAATTAATAATTAAGCACCAGCATGCATGGTTATCGTGCACGCGCAAAACTTGTTTCAGAATACAAATGCGACAGCAGTTTAAGCAGCAAAGTCTGGCTGCCTGATCGATGTAACCCAGCATCTCAAGTGCTGCTCCGCTGTGCAGGGGAGATGACATTCGTTGTAATTTTCATTCTTTATTTTAAATTGTGCTGAGCACAATTACACTCCTTGGCAACATTCGAGTACCATTTGCTGTACTTAGGAATAGTGGCATTTGAATTTCGGTACCCCGATACACACGTGAGACTAGGCTATTTCAGTCAAAAGCTTTCGAATATTCACCCGCGCCTAATATTTTAATCGGACTCCCTTCTCATGTCCATGTTCGCGCTTCTATCCTCTTTCATGATTACACCTCTTTTCTAAAGTAATTTTGCGAGTCGGGCTAGCAGGCTGTTAGGTCCTTTTATTCAAGCTGCCAGCGCGAGTTAAACGGCACGTGAAGTGGCTTCTGCGTTCGTATTTTGACTCCCCGCCAATAATGATCATGAATCGAAGGAACTTCCTTAAAAGTGATCTCTGAATCTCCACGGTTGTCTATTCGTTCAAGCATAGGTCGGCACTTTAAGGGAGTACTCACTCAAACTCACTCACCACAATTTTTTCAGCCTTCGCACTCACTCACGTTCACACTCACGTCCACTCACACTCATGGGTACTCACTCACGTTCACACTCACCTCCACTCCCACTCATGAGTACTCACTCACGTTCACACTCACGTCTACCCACACTCATAAGTACTCACTCATACTCAACTCACCACGTTCAAATGAGTGTGAGTGAGTGTGAGTTGAGTGCACTCATGAGTGAGTGTGCCGAGCTCCATAGGTCGGCACTTTAAGGGAGTACTCACTCAAACCCACTCACCACAATTTTTTCAGCCTTCGCACTCACTCACGTTCACACTCACGACCACTCACACTCATGAGTTCTCACTCACGTTCACACTCACGTCCACTCACACGCATGAGTACTCACTCATACTCAACTCACCACGTTCAAATGAGTGTGAGTGAGTGCGAGTTTAGTGCACTCATGAGTGAGTGTGCCGAGCTATGATTCGTTGTAGTGTTCAACTGCTGACCCGAAGGTCGTGGTACCGAATGCCGGCTACCGCGGCCGCGTTTCGTTGGAGGCGTGAACGCTTGAGGCCCGCGTACTTAGATTTAGGCGCCCGTTAAAGAACTCCAGGTGGTCGAAATTTCCGGAGCGCTGCACTTCGTCGTCTCCCTTGAAGGAGTACTGACACGATTTTGGAACATCGCAAAAGGGACATTTTAACGCGATAGTGTTAAAGAGCTCGTTTCGCAGAAATTCCGGCGTCGGCGTCGAGGTCGTTGGTTGTGAGTGAAAAATCATCATCTTATCCGTGATCGTAAAATCATTTTGTTGTCCGTGACCGAAAAATCGAGAAAGATGCAAATAAAATAAATAATAACAATTTTCGGGTCCGAGTGAGGATCGAACCCGGGTTGTCTGCGTGGCAAGCAGGTGTTCTACCACACAGCCATGCCTCTGCTTGGAAATACTGTGAAAATAACTTCCTCTGCTTGGAAATGCAGTGAAAATAACTTGCATGCTTCGCAAACGCAAGCGTCCTTTATATAGGCGTCGCAATATAACATGTAATATCCCAGGAATATTGCGTGGTACAAGCGTACATTGCCATCGAGCGTCAGAATATGTGACTATCATAACGATTCCATAGTTTAAAGCCAGCCACCCATTACAAACGGCACACACCTTACTGCGCGTATTCCCTTAACACCACGTAGTGGGTGCATAGCAAGTTCGAAAACATTTCCCACATTTGCCGCGCATAATTTCTCCTGGTTTAAAGCATACTACCCATTACATAGTATGCACTAAGTGATTGAAGTACGCACTAGGGACGGGAATCGCTATCGCGTTCAACTCTTAAAGGCGAAGCTTAAGGGTCCCCCCAATTTTTTCGTTTCCTTGGTATGCAGTGTCAAAGCTCTCCACACACCGGAGTCAGACAACACGTATAAAATATTTCATTTTGATTTTAAAGTTTTCGTCACTGAGCATTTGCAAGCCAGCTCCACTGCAATGGACATTATCACGACGAGTCAAGACAGTGCCCGAGTTTGCGAGCTCTGCCTCCTGCATGCAGCCTAAATCGCAGAAATCACTGTCCGGATCACTGGACGACAATTAACTCGTCGTTGTTTACGTGCACCACGAGCAGATGGCAGATTTTCCGTTAGTACATTGCCAGTTACTGTCTTCCCGTGACGTCACACTGCTCTGACACGTCACCGAGACGCCGCCCCCTCGATACCGAAACCGAAATTGCTGTTTTATGGTAGCGGTACTAAAAATATATCCAATGTATTCCCATGCACTACGATACTCTTTATAGGTTTCTCGACACCAGTACTCTTATTTAGAGCAACAATATGAAAATTTTTAAAATTTGTGTCAGTACTCCTTTAATGATTTCGTGGTTTTGGGACGTTAAAACCCGACAATTGTTATCTAAAGCGACCTTTTAGTATGCGCATTTTTTCAGTTTCAGTTTCAGTTTCAGTTTATTGATTTCAAAAAATGTAGTACAAGATACAAATATACAGGCGAGGGTCCCAAAGTAAAAGAACTGTAGTGGGACCCTCGGTTAATTATACAAGCATTGAGGGTAATAACTAACACAGCAAGTGAACAGGATTATTGACAAAATCAAAAAACGTTAACATTCAGATCAGTAAAACATGAAAAAATGAAAAAGCGCAGCAAGAACAACCCCAAGGTACAAGTAAAAAAGAGAAGAGAAAAAAAAAAGGGCGATTTGACAACAGCCATGACATGCGTACATTTAGTGCAGGTAGTGATGCCTAAGATCATTTTTAAAAAGTGCAAGGGAAACACGAGATTTGATAGCTGTAGGCAAGTCATTCCAAAGTGAAATTGCAGTGAACGCAGATGTTTTTTTGCCGTAATTACTGTGCACTGTAGGTAACAAAAAATTGTTATTAGCTGCAAATCTAGTCACGTTTTCGCGCTGCACCAGTTGTAGTCTACAGTTATCTTCTGGCTGTGAACGCTGGTGATAAGAACGGAAGTACAATCGAGCGAACTGAGTCCTTGTGCTACTAAGATTTTAGTCACATTAACGCATTCTGATGAATTTGCTTTACTCATATTGTGAAGGCGACGTGTGCTACGTATTTCCTGCTTTCACCTCTCGTCAGTATACCGTTGCAGTTCTGTGGCAACCGCATTCGGCTACTGATCACGACCACTTAACAACGTAGGCCTTGCCGCTTCGCAGATCCCGATATTTTACCAGTGTCAGTACTATTGCCTTAATCAGAGTCCACAGCGACGTGCTGCTCTCCAATGACGTCACACGTGACGTTGCCTCTCAGGCCACGTGACTCTTCCGGATATGACGGCGACCGGAAATTCGGATATTGTACTTCTTGGGAGATGAAAAAAAAATGTATGCCGTACGGCTTGATTTTTCATCCAGTTGTTAATCGGATACTGCGCATCGTATCGACAGCCGTCAAGTGTTGCATGTTCGTTTTATCATGTAACATGGGTCTGCCAACACTCAAAGGTAGTGCCAAGAAACAATATACACCAACAACACCGGAGCAGTGGGAGGCTGCGCTGTCCTGCTCGAAGCCTGAAGAACAGCTCAAGCTGATCGACAGAGCTCGCAAGATTGCAAAGGCCACAGGAGCCCTGGACCTTTAAGGGCTCCTCCTTCGCCGGAAGAATTTCTTTGTAATAAAGTTTTTCATTCATTCATTCATTCATTCATTCATTCATTCATTCATTCATTCATTCATTCATTCATTCATTCATTCATTCATTGAGATCTCGCAAAACAAGGGTACGCCGTTCATCGAGACGAGCGCTGCATCCGCGTCGTCCAAGATCACAAAGTGGTAGCGCATAGAGCGTGTGCTTTCTTCGTTCCACTTTCATCGGCGTTTTCACGGACGCGGCGCCTTAAAAGCTTTTCTTTACGTCTTTTCACTCCATAAACGCGTCGCAACCGCCGTTTCACGCAAAACGAACGCACAGAGCGGCTCGCACGTGCACACCGTGTACATACATTGCTCCGCAGGGGTGACTGAGGCGAAGACCTTGAATCCTACCGGGGGGCTCCGGAGACCCGAGGATACGTAAAATAAAAACAAAAATCTATCGCCAAAAGCGAGAAAAGTAGATTTACGGCATACACATAAAGAAAGAGAGAGAGAGAGATTTAACGGGACACTGCGAAAGGAGCGCCGAAACGTTCTAGAATCCCTGATTTTATAACGTTCGTTTCTTCCGGTACATATTTTAAGTCGGCAAACTGTACCGTTCTTGCCCCGCTGAACCGAATAACATGTACGGAGCGGGATACGTGGGGGGGGCACGTATAGAAATACATAGAGAAAACTAGACAGATAGCAAGAGAGGACAGAGAAGAGGGCAAAAGCAGCGAGAGGAGGGCGAAGAAAGAGGTGGAAAGAGTTGAAAGGGGAAACACCGGAAGCCCGAAGAAAAGCGGGAGATGGTATGGCGTGTGCGCGCGTAGGACGTACGCGTACGCTATAGTACCGGCCAGAAATGCGGAGATCGCGAGCAAGCCTTTTTTTTTTCACCCCCCCTTCGAAACTCCTCGTCGTTCCGGATAGCGGCGGGGCCGTTGCAGAGCGTAGCGCCGTAACCCGAGCAGCCAGCACGCGCGAGAGTTCCTCCGCGTAGTCGTCGTACACGCTGTCCCCCCGTAGTAGCGCGTGGTAGTAGCGTGTGTAGCCGTGGCCGTGGAGCTAGCACGTTGTAGCGACGAAAAAAATCGGCACGGTACTGATGGCCACGTTGCTTAGATATAACTTTTGGCTAGGAGATATCTTTTTGTTTGTTTGCTCTGCGCGTAGTCCGTACATGATGTTCCCGTAGTAGCGCGCAGTAGTCGCGAGTGTAGCCGTAGCCGGGAGGTTGGCACGCTTGTAGCGACGAAAAGAATCATCGTGGTACTGATGGCCAATAGCATAGAAATACCGTTTAGCTATGCGATTCCCTTTGTCTGTTTGTTTGCCACTAATTCTTGAGTTCAACCCGATCCCAGGATTTGTACCGGAAGCCACTTGGTACGTTATTATTCTTTTCTGAAAACCTGTATAACTCGTGCATAGAATTCAGTAGTAGTCTGGAGTAAATGCCTGTTAATTTATAAGTCGTACACACCTCTTCGTTTCAAAAATTCAAAAATTGCATTTGAGGCTGTTAAAATTTATGCTTTGTGTACGATGCGACGGTCAGCTGAAGTTTGGGTCATCCGGTGTTCACGAAGTTGCCCCTCGCTATTTTTCGTTTGCAGGAAGCGTTCGATTGAGACTTAAGCGCCTAACGAACATCAAGTTATAACGAGATTGGTCAGCCTTGAATCGGGGTATCTATCAGCTACAAACACGGCCGATGTCCCCCCCCCCCCCCCCCTTTTTTTTTGAACACCTTAAACGTAGCGTTACTCAAGGTCGCCGCTGTGTGTCGCTTGGATACTCCGAGGAGATGTGGGGTAAGTGCTCTCTCATTGTCTCTGAAGCTGTTGCCACGGAACTGACGATTTTGATACAATGTGCGCCAAATGTGGAAATGTGTGTTTTTCGTTTAATACAATGCGATATGTTCTACGTTAGGAGCCCTTGTTTCGCTACATGTACGTGTTGTGTTGCATCGTTTGTACACTGTTAAAAAATTGCCGTAATCTTACGGTAAACAACAGGTTAACTCTTGATGCCAGGATGTTCCCCGTTACGGCATAGGACACTATTGTAGCCGTAGTTACTTACAAACATTACCGATGCCGTAGCTTAACGCCGAACGAAGAAGTAGTGCGTTCGAAGTTTTTAATGCTGCAACAGCGAAATCGCTGTGGTACGGGCGCTTGCAAATAGTAGAACGTAACCGCACAGTAAACGTTACTACTTATCATGCCCCCCTAACAAAATTTTGTTGGCAGATGGGTCGGGAACCGTTGAGGCGCGCTGCAGGATGCGGCAGTTACGGCGTTTGTGTGGCTTCGGTCCCGTAGGCCGCTTCTGTAAATGTACGGTTTCTTCTAACAGTGATAGCGAGCAGGATTGCAGTGTCGTAACTTGTGTGAATTGTTACTGATGCAATTAGAAGCGAGCGGGCTGGCCATTGATGTGTTGGTAAAACATGCTTCTTTTTTTTTTTATATAAACACTGAAGCTACTATAACATAGCTTTTACCCCGAATAATACGAAAAATGTCGTGCGTGCTAAGAGGGGCTCTTAGCGATCACATTCTTCATACGATGTGTAGGTGAACCCGGTTAACCGGAAGAATGTAGAAAATGTGCAGTGTTACGGTTAAATACATAAAGCCTTAGTTATTGAGACAGTGCCCTGCGCTCCTGTCTGGCAAGTTTACGCTTCTAAAATTATGTTTCGTTCACTTTCATTGCATCTTTGGTGTACTCATTAACAAGTACTGAAGGTTCGTGGCCAAGTGCTTCAGATTGACAGTTTTTTTTTTTTTTTATGCTGAGTGATAATCGTCAGACTTTCGTACTTCAGCTGATACGGTATTTTCAGTGCAGAGGAGTTCTTAGCACGTGAACTTCGTCAAAGCAACTTCGTTAATGGGATCAATCAACCGTCATAATGAGAGCGTATGCAAAAAGCACCTATTTCAAAGCGAAGGGAATATTTGTCTAATATAAGTAACATGCAGAAGACACACGGAAATTGCGACTCTTGATTTAAGGCTCTGTGCTGATGCAATGGTTATTAACAGCGAGCATATCTCAATTTTGTAACCGTTGTGATATTCTCATGATGCACCGAGACGTTCTATTTCCTAGAAAAAGTGGATATAAATGTACATACAATATGTTCTAACATTCTGTTAAGCAGAATATTTAACGCGCACAATGTTCTTAAAGAATTATGTAGCGGTAAGTTGAGAAAAGTTGCGGAACACCGTAACAGATTTCACCGAGTTGATTATATGCACAAATGATAGTTGTTCAACAGCTTTGTTAAGTCATTCAGGTATTCTTGCTATTGATGAGATAACTTCAGCAATAAAAAAATCACATTAAGCAGTTAATGCTATTTAAATACTACGCCTGAAATGCGTGCACAGTGAACCCTGGTTGACAAGGGCACTTTTAGATTTATTATGACCTATTTGCTCATGCGCAGAGACTTGCCAACATTTAAAAATATGCCATTTATTTAAAGACTTGCCCGTGCTTCATGTGTTCGATTCTGTACCACGTGCACTTAGTCATATTTCCGTAATTTCCTCCGTTTAATCCTACGCTTCAAAAGCTACGTAAGCTATGATTAAGAGTAACTCTCAGATCAGAATAGCGAATCCTTTTTTTTATTTTTTGACAACCATGCAACGCACAAAAATGCGAGAGTGATTTAAAAAAAGTATGCTTGATGAATTAGTGTACGATATAATTTAACCATGGGAGGATCGTAAGCTGTTTTTGATGAAGAATATTCGCCACCGAAAGACTACGTGAAACTGACTGCTTTGTTGTTCGAAAACATTAAAATTGAGTGCGTGTATATTTTAATACACTGTGCTACATTTCATATTGGCACAAGGAGCTTTCGAAAACAATACATAGTAAATGAAACTTAGGGTCGGTTTTAAGCAGAATTGTTTGAATGACCAAGCACATCTTTATGAAGACCAGAAGTTTTACAACTGGCAATTGCATGAAACTTAACAGCGTCTGAATGCGACTCTTTTGGTACGTGTCCGAAATTAAACACAGCGCGAAATATAAACACGTACCAGTAAGGACACAGCATCACCGCTAGTCCTGTGTCCTTAACTTCTCCGTGTTTATACTGGCCGCAGTTGTTAACTCCAGAACACTTCATTTGCCAAACAGAAAAAAAAAAAGCTTACAGGGCCCCATATACATTAGCCTGAGATGACCCGAAGGCGAAAGCCTTCTTTTTCTTCTCAGTCATTTGCATTAACGCCTACGCCTTCGAAGGCTTTCCGCAACTAGCGTGGTTTTTTTTACTGCACCGGGGTCGGAGGCATTCCAAGCTTTTCCATTCCAACCTCTTCACGTGCATTTGGGATCGGCCGTCCTATGACCAAGCGACGGCGTCATCACGTGACAGCACATAATATGACGTCACGGCGACGCCACTGTGACGTCACGATCACATAAGAAATTTTAGCGACATATGACACCGTGATGACGTTTTTTGCGCGAGGATGATTTCTTGCACCATTTGTGCTGACGCCGATGCTGGTCTCGCGAAGTATCGTCAGATGTCACCAAATCTGGATGACGCCAACGGTAAATTTTCGCTTTTAATGAGGCACCTAAGGCTTTCTTCTTTATAAAGAAAAAAGAAAGCAAAGGGAGCTCGAAAGATTCTTGCCTGGACGTTTGGCCGAGTGCATCGCCGACAAGTATGCAACTTTGGCCGAATTCGAAACATTGTCTTACACAACGGCGCGTAAACTTACCATAAACGACTAACGACTTCGAAATTCTTTATATCTCATCGATAGACACACACCTACGTATTTCAGCATGGGTGGCCAGCAAAACTGCTATGCTTTTTAAACAGCGAAACTGTTAGTCAAACCATAAAGACGGCAGTGGTCTCTCCGCGCCGTTGCCTAGCAACCGCCGAGCGCAGCACGCGCTCTTCAATGGAGACCGCCGCGCATAGTGACTGATGGAGACGCCGCGCACAGCGACCAATGGCAGTTTAAAGCCATGGGCAGCGAAGAGAGGAAAGAAGAGAGAAAGAAAAAATTACACCATCTCCCGCTAAAGGGAACCATGTGTAGATGTCAAGCAGCGGGCGCTAACGCTTACACTGGCGGCGGCGTTGACGCTGGCGCTCATCGCAGCGTCGCGCAGGAGAGAAAACTGGGGAGGCGCAAAGCACGCAGTGGTGGAGCGGTGTTTTCTACTGGAACATGCCAATCGCTGCTAATGGGCAATGAGAGACAGAAGACTCCGACTGGACACAGAGACCCGCAGTCCGCTTTTAGTTAACGCGCACGCTGCGAATTTTTATTGTTCAACAACGCACAGGAGAAATCTCCCACCGGCACCACCTTGCAGGTCAAGATCCATTGCCATATATACGGGGTGGCCAGTGAACGGTTGTGCAGCGCGAGCAGTCGGTTTTTTCAACCAAGAAACTCGCTAGCAGACGCTGCCTGCGTCGGCGTCGCGAGGCGAGAGAGGGGGAGCGTAGGAGAGGAGAGAGAGGGGGGGGGACGCGCATGCGCAGTGGGAGTGTGGACGCCGCGGGCAGGGATGCCTAGAGGAGAGAGGGGGGGAGCGTAGGAGGGGAGGCGCATGCGCAGTGAGGGTGTGGTTGCCGCGGGGAGGGATGCCTAGAGGAGAGACGGGGAGAGGAGGTTTTTTTTATTATTTTTTTAGAGGGTTTGCGCATGCGCAGCAAGGGAGGCCACGCGGCACACCACCACCACCACCACCACCACCGGATTAAGCTTCGCCATAAGATGCTTCACATCTAAAAGGCGAGCATCGCGACCAGATACCGCAGCACCTGGCCAGGCCGCGCATGCGTGGTAGCTAAGCCACTTCCATTGACGAAGCTATCGCGTGCAACCTTCGCTCTGCAGTCCATAGCCTGACTGCGCCCGATTGTGCCGAGACAGCCATGGGACGTTCCAAGAAAGTGCGTATTCCCGAGGAGAAAGTCGTGCATCTCGAAGCTAGACGTGTCGTTCGACGGAGAGTACGAGCGTGTACGGGCACTTGCTCGGCTGTGCCGAGCTTTGTGCGACTGAATGTAAACTTCCCGATTTTTTTTTCGAACGAGTTACAACGCATCGGGATGGACACCAATTTTTCAGTTTTACAGCGAAAGCTGTTATGAGATCACAACAAGGGTCGTTTCTGCGCCGTAGTTGTCCGCCGCCGCCACCGCCGCCGGTGTCCGTAACCAATATCGCACGAAATAAGAAAAAAAGCTAACTCAATAAAAAACACCTATGACCGAATGGGAATCGAACCCGGGTCTTCTGCGTGGCAGCCCAGCACTCTACCACTGAGCTACGCCGCTGCTTGAAACTGCGGGGCAAACTGACCCTATGCAGGCTTCATGTCGCGTAAGGAATCACGTTAACGTGTGTTGTAAAGCGTTTTGGAACAGCGAAGTAACAACCAGGCGTCAGACAATGCGAATTGCGTAACGAGTGGGTCGTTCAATGCTCCAACCCATTACAAAAGCCCTGAGGCATAATTCTTCATCGTCGTCAGCCACAGTATCAACAAAGTGCACGTATTGCTTTACAAGTGTGTAGCGGGTACCACGCTTTTCCGAAGAATGACGAATAATGGCATAGTAGACGCTTCCCCACTACACAAAAATTATGATGATTTAGGGCGTAGTGGGTACCATGCAAGTGCGGTTGTTGTAGTTGCCCCAAGAATGTTTAAAAAAGGCTCTAGAAAGGCCGCTCTCCCAGCTTTCGCTGTGGCTGTACTGCGAGTTCCGCGCAGGCCTGACGGTTTTATTTGAAGGAAAACGTAACAGAAGTTTTAGGCCCTCATACTCGCGACAAGCGTTTACGCTAAAGTTGCTCATAAGAGCAAGTTGCAGTACGTCACGATGATGGAGCTCTCCTCATCGAAGCCGGCCTAATATCGAAGCCAATGCCAATATCGATATCGATGTCCTCATCGAAACTTGCACAAAGAGAGCACACTTGGGAAACCAAATGCATTGTGAGTATAGACCGTTGTTTGGAAATTGCACAACCATTACTCAACCGCACGATCTTCTACCTCTTGCGAGTGTGGGCCCAGCCGCACAGTTTATTTAACTTAACTGGCCCAGTCGAGCGATTTACGCAGTGTATCTCCGCGGGGCTTTAAAGCGAAGAACGGATACCCCTTGACAAGCTACCCTCAAATTTAGATCTGGCGTTGCAGGTTGTGGACGAGCCTACAGCGAACGCGTTCGTCGGCTCGTCTGTCTACCTCTTCGAATGCCCCTTCCTTAGCATGCGAGGTGAAAACTGAAGGAGCGCGCGCATCTGCTAGCAGAGGAGCAGGCGAGCGTCTGTTGGTGGTTTAGGGGCCTGGCGTTTCTCTCGTCGAACTGCGGCGATAGCTTCGGAAATTGACCAAACGACGGTAGCGACTGCACGCAGTATACGGTACGTTCGACTATCGTCCGGTTGGCAAACTGTGCTTCGGCTACGAGGGTAAACAAGCATGACCAAGTAAACAAGCTTTCGCTTACATAACCGGGCCGAACCGAGCTAAGCCGCAGCCATTTTTTATAATCGAATACAACTTAAGTAGTCCGGAGAGGCCTCGCTGCGCTGATCCAAGCGCGGCAGCTGATCGCCTCCCCGACTTCAGAACCTTTCTCTTATCTAATTAAAATTATTTACGCAGTGAAATGCGAGTACTAGCAGACTGAATTACTAAGTAGGGCAGTGGCTAGAGTAGTGCGGTCTTTCAGGTGAGTAAAATTGACAGTACTCTGAGTTTTCAGCGATAGAATTCAAGTAACAGAAAAGAGCGGCAAAGTTGTCCAGCCAGTGAATATATGCTAGCTAACGAAATTGATAACAAGGATGAAGTAAGCTTGTTTCTCGAACGGAAGCTGTGTCGCAATCATAACTCACAATTACGGGAAACGTGAACAAGGTAGGTTCTTAGCACACGTGTCCGTGTATTGTATGAGCACAAGGGAGGAAAGCAAGATGGTAAATGAGGTACGCGTACGCAAGCTTATAATTGTTGGCAAGGTAGGCGAAGAGCGTATATGAGACGTTGTCCTTGAACTTCACGCTCACGAACGAACAAAAAAATCGAGGAGTCTTTATCGTGTCAGGAAAAGACGGCAACCGAAGCTTGACGTGTGTGCACCTGACCTACTAATTTACGTTCTGTCGCATTGCGCAATGCTCTCCCTCCTGAGTGCTTCCTTCATCCATGCCTGTACCTCCATGCCTGTACCTCCATGCCTGTACCTTCATCCACGTACCTATCAGCGCAGCACTTCAGTTTCTATAAAGGCAACAACGTGACATCCATGCGTTAATATCCGGGCAACAACGACGTGTTGCAACGGGAATGACAAGCGCACCTCGATAAAAGACCACATTGCCGTATCAAACGCTGCAAGACGGCTTCGTCACCTGGCACGTGGCCTCTGTCCGGTGGAATGGAACACGCCAAGCATAAGTACGAGACTCCACCAAATAAACGCTACACTGGAACTGCGACCTCCATCCGGACTTCGTCGACGTTGAAGCTTCGCTTCTGTGTCGGTTTTGGTTGCGGGTTGTTTTCACGTAGGCATGCACAACGCTAATTGGTGCGACCGACAGCGCGACATGCGAGGTCTGCGGCACCGAAGAAGACTTCGATCATTCGCTGTGCCGCTGCCCTCGATGTGCCTCTGAGAGACGAACACTTTCTGATGCGACGCGGCGATTGGACGACCGGCCGCTCTCCGTGCAGATGGCTGATGGAGCACCGTCCCCATCGCTCGTTGGCTCACGTGACAGTTGAAGCACTTTTGTGATGTTTAAGGACTACAGACCTATATGAACGCCTTTGACTTTTGTGTTGTGCCACCGCTACATACGAATCAGGGCATTTACTGACCAATTTCCTTCTTTCCTTCCCTCTCTCTCTCTTTCTCTCTCATATTGATAATTCCCTTACCATAGCCCCAGCGTAGGGCAGCCAACCGGGCATGCACCTGATCAACCTCCCTACCTTCTCCCTCGTTTGCTTCCTTCCTTGCTTGGTCCGCCTCTTTGGAGCAGTGGCTAGGGTGCTCGGCTGCTGACCCGAAGGTCGCGGGTTCGATTCCGGCAGCGGCGGTCGCATTTCGATGGAGGCAAAATGGTAGAGGCCCGTGTACTGTGCGATGTCAGTGCACGTTAAAGAACACCAGATGGTCAAAATTTCCGGAGCCCTCCACTACGGCGTCTCTCATAATCATATCGTGGTTTAGGGACGTTAAACCACAGATATTATTATTATCCTTCCTTGCTTGCCATATCGGAAACGGCCGATGACCGAAAAAGGCCACGATCGAGAGAAGATTAATTATTGGAAAACGGTGCGTACAGATGCGCATGTGAGCGACGCATCTTCAAGGGACGCGTTTCTGCATGCTCGCCGCTGCCCGTTGTTTCGCGCACGACACCTCCACCGAAATTTGTTAGATGCGAAAGCTTCGCATAACACAAAGTGACGATGAGAGCACATAGAGAACGAGAACAGGCGAAATAACGACGTCCCCTCTGTGACGTAACTCGAAACTCCTCGCGTTTAACGTCTCACGGGGACACAAATGACGCACAAGCGTCGCCATCTCAGGCCTTCTCTCCAGCGGCGCTTCTCGCCAAAGGCAAAGCGTGGGCGAAACAAGGGTTCGCTATAATGGCGCACAAAAATGAAGGTCGGGGCTACGACAAAAAAAAAAAATTAAATAACCTTAGAGCGTATTAGAGTTAAGGGTTCGGGGAACAGAGGTAGCTAGCGAGAAGGCTGCTCCGTATGGGAGGAGGGCGAAAGGGTGTGTACAGCGGCGATGGGTGAGTCGGACCCCGCGCGAAAGCGGAAGACGGAGTCAAATTCTTTTCCGTCGCCTAGCAACGCCTTCGCCATGGCAACGCAGAACAAACAGAGGAGTTTTTCTTCATCCCGCCTGCCTACTACATCCAACTGGCTAAGTCTTTTTTTTTTTTTGTTCACCTTTTGTTCCCTGCGTACGCACGCATTCCCTAAGGAGCCAACGGGCGCGGCCAAGCCCCCCCCCCCCCCCTCTTTCTTCATAACGCGAGCTCTCTGTACGCGCATAGTCGCGAAGAGAGCGCCGCCTCGATGCGGTAGAACACGTGCGCATTCCCGAAACGTTTCGCGCGTTGTGGGCGAAGCAAGCGGCTACGCCGTTGCGGAGAGGCTGCAGCGACAGCTTTTGAAAGATGAAACCGCGGGAACATCAACATCAAATAGAAAGAGAGGGAGAGAGAGATGAAAAGGAAGTCGTAAGAACCGTTCCACAAGTGAAGGTATGAACAACCATCAGTGAAAGACTAACGAAAACGAGCTCAGGAGCTAAAGAAAAACCTCCGTTCTAAAGCCTCGGATTTTGCGTCTTTGCGATCTCGGAGAATTCTTTTTTTTTGCAGTTTTTTTTCTTTTTGCTCGAGGGCTAGATGCTTCGAATTCTCTTGCGCGCATCTTTCGATGAATACGCGATCTGTACTTTTGCAATCGAAATTTTTCTTGTGAATTGCCTTTTTCTATCTCTCTCTTTCTTTTTCTTCGTCGATAACACTATAGCTGCGCGTACGCTGGGGCCTGCGCTTAGCATTTCTTTTTTTTTTTTTTTTTTGGCGTCGACATCGCGATGCGAGGCTACGTTAATGATGTTTTGCGGGAGCAGCGAACGCTTTAATTTTTTTCGCAAGAAGGGAGAGAACACCAAGAAGAAACATCCGGGAACAGATGGCTTGAAATTCGAAGAACAAGACGTTCGTAAATTCGAGGAAATCCTGCGAGACGGTCATCTACTACCCTGTCACTGAATGGTGCAAGGACTGGTCTTATGAATTAACGCTGTACTCCTCCATGTTATCAAAAAAAAAAAAGCAAGTTTATTTAAGCTTTGTTGTCGTTGTGGACAACATAGCACCCATTGGCGAGCTTCCTTTATTAATTATATGTCTAGTACATGAATTGCCCGGCATCTTCCCTTACTAAACGGACAATTATAGCTTAAGAGGTTTGTAATGATACGGGGCATAGTCAGTTGTGGCAAAACGGAGGCATTCGATAAGCTGCCACGAGATTTTTTAGGGGCGAAGCTCCTAAGGGTGTGGGTCTGTCCCTCCTCTGTAGTTGTCGTAGTAGTAGTAGTAGGTAGGTAGATAGCCACGTATAGTGGAATGTACATTCCACTCCACGTGATAAAGATGACGATGACGCAGTATAGTGGAATGTACCCACTACACGTTATAACGATGAAGTATAAGCGCCTTACAGTATAGTGGAATGCACCCACTACACGTGATAACGATGACGATGACATCATTCACTTCGTGGATATGGCGTGATTTTAGGGGCGAAGCTCCTTAGGGTCTGGGTCTGTCCTTCTGTAGTAGTAGTAGTAGTAGTAGTAGTAGTAGTAGTAGGTAGATAGCCACGTATAGTGGAATGTACATTCCACTCCACGTGATAAAGATGACGATGACGCAGTATAGTGGAATGTACCCACTACACGTGATAACGATGAAGTATAAGCGCGTTCCAGTATAGTGGAATGTACCCACTACACGTGATGACGATGACGCTGATGACCATGAAGTATAAGCGCTTTCCAGACCAGACATTCTCTTTCTGCCATGGATGAAAACGATCGAGCTTCGCCCACTCATCATCATTCACTTCGTGGATATGGCGTGATTTTTTTACCGAGTGACCCGCTTCTATGGAGAGCAGTACTGATATGCATTCGTTTAAGAGAGTTTTTAACAATACTAATAATTGCTGGGGGTCTTGCGTCCCATAACCACGATATGATTATGAGGAAATCCGTAATGGAGTGCTCCGTAAATGTTGACCAGATGGTGTTTTGCAACGTGCACCTAAATCTAAGTACACAGGCCTGAAGCATTTTCGCCTCCTTTGAAGCGGTCGCAGCGGCCTATGAGAGTTTTCAATGTTAATGCTTTGGGCTGGTCGGTATCTCACGGCACAAGAACTTCTCAGCCAAAAAAAATAATAATAATAATAAACAAGTGCGAAGCGAAGGGCACGGACAAGCGCTGTCTGGGTTCCCTCGCTTCGTCCGTGTTTTTGTTTCGAGCTGTTAAGGTCCAGCACAAAAGTATTCACTGTGCATTGAAGCGTGAAGTTTTGACAAATATCGCAGTTAACCATCGTGGCGGTAACTGTCTCCTCATAAAGTAGAAAATCCTTTGGGATTATCTTAATGCGCCCTCCATTAAATTCATGACAGTTCGCGCTGCCCAGAACTTACGTAACACTCTAAGAAAAAGTCGAGTATTTTGGGAGTATTTCTGCTACGCAACAATAATCGTCATATCTTGGCTTGCTCACGTTTCCTCTCTTGAAAACCCGGCTCTGGGAGGGCACATTCCTATCAAGAATGCCTATCACGCCGATAACGCGCGCGGCGTTCGTGACCGGGAAGTGCCGGGACGGCGGTGATAACGCCAGGATAGTACGCGGGGTAGATGACGACTTATAGTTGTGTAGCAAAAAGGACTCCCTTTTTACTCGATTATTTCTAAGAGTGTTAGGATGAGAAGAATAGACACACGCAGAGTGTGTGTGATGGCTGGAGCCGACGTTTCGACAATCAGACTTGTTTTTGTGAAGGCGGCAACTGCTGAAAGCAGCTGTTTCCTTGTGAAAGACAAGTCTACCAGTCGAAACGTTGGGCACTCAGCGACACGTCATATTCGAGGAATTTTAACCGCGTAGCTGTTTAAGCTCTTCGTCTTGCCGGTTCGCGTGGCCAGAAAACTAAGCTGCCCCTGGCGCGTGCAACGCAATAACTAGGCAGGCACCCTCTCGCTTCGTCCTCTTCTTCAAATTAGGATTGTTTATAGATAAAGGGAGTTTGCTCTAAGCGGCCTATACTAATGAAATAAGAATAGTTAAAGTGCATTTTTCTGTATCGCTTAGTAACTTGGCGGATAGTAAGGACCTGTGGCCAGCACACCCGTTGAGGTTGGCAGGATTTATGTGCAATGGTAGGCGCCTCTTTGGTGTTCGTTTTCTCAATAGTAAACCGAAAAGGAGCACAGGAGAGATAGGCGGAGGAGGGAAAGAGAATTGAATAAGGAAGTTGCTAATTGAAATCTTCTTATTCAAAGCGTGCCGATTAACACCACGCTAAAAATACAACCGATGAGCGAAGCTCCTTATAAATGGGACGCATGCGGCTTTCGGCGCGCGGCGTTTCATTGTCCAGGCACGGCCGTGGTCCAGGCAACGGACCAACCCTGGGCGCACGACAACGTGAAGCGATGGTTTCGCGCGTTCGCCGGTTTGAGGAGAGAGGGCAAAGTCGATGAAAGAGGGAGGCTAATCTGCCTCTGTTTCGCCTGCGTTCGTATTCTCGCGCTTTGCGCATCGTGCAGACGCCATCCGCGTTCCAGCGCTCATAAAGCCCAATTTTCCTCCCGCGTGAGGGGGAGACGCCGCAGTTGGCCCCGTGCCAGGGAGCTTCAACGGCGACGGCGGGGTGCCGGCCTATGGAGCTTCGTTCCTAATAAGACCTTGCTAATAATCTAGGTCGGCCACAAGCTTCGCTGTTAAGCCTTGCATTACTAGTGTAAACTGCTCACATCTCGTCAAGCTTACATCATTCCCTGAAGTTCTGTTTTATTTGGACAGGATGTTTGTGTGAAACACACACCCCGTCCAAATAAAATCCGGTGTGCGTGAAATAATAATGATCCGGTGTGTGTGAAACACACACCGGATCATCCTGCGTCTGTTTTTCCTCACACATGGGGGGCTAGCTCGTACGACATCATGAGTGTTCGCACTGCCAATAACTGACGTGAGCAGCCGTGAAGTCGTACAATCTAGCCACCATGTACAGGGGCTATAGTTGGTACGACTTCGCGACCGCTTTACTCTAGGTTAATATTAAAAGGAAAACATCCCGTAGCTGCGACTGCTAAGTAGAACTAACCAAAAGCACCCTTATACATGGTCAGGAGTTACGTCTAACATAGCTATGCGTGGTCGTGCTCCCAAATGTAGCTGTAAGAAGACTTCTATTCGCGACATAGGCGGCACCATGACACCCCCCCTCCCCCCTAAGGTTGTGCAACTCAGTCATTGTATGGAGATTGAATCAGGAAGGTGTATAATTCCAGGATAGTAAATTACATTGAAACTCGAATGCAAATTTGTGATTTTTTAATCGTTACAAAAATTACGATGACCCAAAGCGCGCGACAGTGCTTCGACTCTCCTGGCACTTTCTTTTAACAAATATTTTCCCCTTGTTTTTAATTCAGCATGTTTAATTGCTCATGCACACGCCTACGTCCTGCCATGAGCTTGAGGCTCGAGGGTCTCTTAACGCTTTACCCGTGTTGAAAGATCGTGTTAAAGAGAAAGGTAAAACCGATTGCCACATTGCGCGGCATTTCCCGCTTTGTTTTCTGGATGCGTTTAGTTGAAAGCCCTCACGTAAACTTACAGACGTGTGGGCTCAAATACAACGTTATTAAACTTATAATTCCACCGCCGTAACCCTTCATCGACCACTTGGACATTAATCTACAACTGTCTCGCCACCAGGGGCCAGTTGCGGGTGTGGAGTAATGGAAGTGGCCTAGAAAAACTATTTTCAGTGTTCTTAAGCAACCCTTGAACTGCGTATGTTCGTCAATTGTCCAAGGTTAGTGGTCAGTTGAAACGTCACTTCAGGCCCCTATAATCGAGTGTACAAGCACCACATCCCTCCTGAAAATTATGACTACTAACAGAAAATAGGCACTTTTAGCTGAGCGTGTACTGTCCGATCCGGTCTGACCTGCCTATGCTAGCGATTTGCACACAAATGCATAGATGGAACTGATGTGCGCGTGACGTGATGTACACACAAACGTGTCGAAGGAACTGCAGTGCGCGTGCGCAGAACGATCGTGCGAGCAGCGGGACGTAGAACTCATCTCTCGCTCCGCTTATGTAGTCAACTGAGCCGAGCGTCAAGGTGCATCCAGTTGGTTTCCGCCGTCGTTTAGCAGCGAAGATGACCGCGTCTCGGCAAGATGCGCTCGTCGAAAACGCGATACCATAGTAATCACAGAACTCACCTGACACCAAGCGCAAAACGTAGATGGGTGCAATGAGATGTTTCCATAATTTCCCGCGGTTGCCCCGTATGCGTAGCGCGCGCGCGCGCGCACGCACGCACGAATGAACACACACACACACATACATACATACATACATACATACATACATACATACATACATACATACATACATACATACATACATACATACATACATACATACATACATACATACATACATACATACATACATACATACATACATACATACACACATACACACACGCGCGCGCACACACATACACACACATACACACACACACGCACACACGCACACACACACACACACACACACACACGTGCGCGCGCGCGAACGCACGCACGCACGCACGCACGTGCTCGCAGTAACATCAGCAAGAACGCGAAGTCCTCGGGGTTGTGAAAAGGAAATAACTGGCATACGCCACGCTACGCGAGATAAAAAAATCCTGGAGTCGAGAAACGCTTTAAGAACGCCGACTGCGTCGAGAGGGGTAAAAAGAAAGAAAGCTTCACTGGCAAAAATGCGCAATTAGAGACGGGGAGAAAACGAAGTGCGTTCGCCGGAGAAAGACGCAATACTCTAGAGGATGGAACAGGAAAAAAAAAAAAAGAGAAAAGAAAATATTGGATCGACAGCGCAGGACGGCAAGGAGGGAGGGAGGCAAAGGCAAACCTCGATAAGCCGCGCATGCGCGTTATAGGCGACGTCTCCGGCGCTTTGCGTGCCTGCCTCCAGCTCTTAATTTTTATTTTCGCCGTGATCAGGAGCGGCCCCTAAAAAAAGAAAAAAAAAATACAAAAGGGCAGCTAGAATTGTAGGAATGAAACGAAGGGGGTGGTTAGGAAAAGAAAAAAAAGATGGCGCGCTCTAGGTACGTGCAACGCAAATTAATAAAGAAAGATAAAGGTACAGCCGTATCAAAGGCGAGAAACAATCAACATAAAATGCGGCGCAATTTAGGAAACGACCGAGAAAAGAGAAGAGCAGACGACGAAACAGCAGCAGACGACATCGGCAAGACGCCAAGTGTGTAAGGGAGTGTCGGGTAGAGAGAACAAAATGGCGGCGGGCGAATTCCGGTCGGTACGTACTACCCTGTGCTTGTGTAGGCTCGTGTGCGTGGCCACGGCTTGATATGCAATGTTTCGAGGAACCATGCATACGACGGCAGCGCTAGGCTATAGACTATTTTCCGTAAGACAACTGGGCGCCGCCATCTTGGGCTGCCGATGTTTTCTTGTTTTTGTATATCGCGACGTGAATTAATAGGGCCATGAAACATTGTATGCACCAAACCCAACCGTTTTCATGCGTATGCGTCTACCGTAACACTGTTCGTTTAGCTGTTGAAGATGCAAAACACAAAGGTTGACAGCCCAATATGGCGGCACTCAAACCCACCCGTAAAATAGTCTATAGACTTTTGCGTCGAACGTAGAAAGGCGCGAGGCGGGGGGTGTGTTGTTTCTTCGATGAAACTCTCGCGGCCATCTTTTTTCGTTACGTTTCCTGCATTATTCGCCCGGCTATATAGCCCCTGCCCCCCTCCCTCACCCCCCTCGCCTCCCCCTCTTTTCTCTCCTCTTAGCCGTAATAACAGTAATGAGATATATAAAGTGCCAACTCCCGACAGAGGAGAAAACGTTAAAAGAAAAAAGGTACTCGACAAAACGAGAAAAAAAAAAAAAGGAACTACCGGATTCGAACGGCAGGTTAGGGCTCGGAAATAAAACAGAAATACGCACGCGCGCGTTAAGAACATCGAAGGCGACCAGAGGCGCGGCGAAGCAATCAGACTACGGACTTGAATACTAACGACGGATCCAATAATGAAAATAATAACAAGCCGGCTGAGGCCCCCCCCGCTTTTGCTAAGGGAAAATCGCGTTGGTCTGCCAGCGCCGACGGGCGAATGCCGTGCCTCATTTTTTATTTCTTTTATTTTATTTGGTCCTCGCCTAACTGTGCCTCGCTATTTGTTTCCTATAATCCTTCGAGAGGAAAGCTTCGACGGTGTACTAACTCCTTCCTCGGAGTTTTTTTTTTTTGCCTAAGATGTAGTGTTCGTTTTCTTTTTTTTTCTGTTTTGTATTGTATCTAGTACGGCGGGCTCTCGTCATCTCATTTCTTTTAGGAGCAACTCCTCCTCTCACCTCTTCCCTTCCTGCTTCTGAGAGTCTCCTACAGCGACCCCTTCTTAGAAGAAAACCAAAGCCAGGCTAAAGAACCGCGTCCGTTCGATACCGTATAGGCCTCTTAAGGGTTCGCCCGTTCCCGATGAAGACGTTCTGGTCAATGCGTCGCTCTCTGCAGAGCTCGGAGAGAATGGACGAAAAAAAAAAAAAAAACCGACCTCGAATGATCGCGTAAGGAAGTGACGTAGACGAACTGGTTGCATACGTAGTGCTTTCAGTCTATATTGATTTGATTGGATTGAGAGAATGGACGAAAAAAAAAAACCGAACTCGAATGGTCTCGTAAGGAAGTGACGTAGACGAACTGGTTGCATACGTAGTGCTTTCAGTCTATATTGATTTGATTGGATTGAGAGAATGGACGAAAAAAAAAAACCGAACTCGAATGGTCTCGTAAGGAAGTGACGTAGACGAACTGGTTGCATACGTAGTGCTTTCAGTCTATATTGATTTGATTGGATTGAGAGAATGGACGAAAAAAAAAAACCGAACTCGAATGGTCTCGTAAGGAAGTGACGTAGACGAACTGGTTGCATACGTAGTGCTTTCAGTCTATTTTGATTTGATTGGATTGACGATATTGAGAATTCCTGCGTCTTTTGTCCTTCAACTTTCAAGATGTCGTAACAACAGGCTAAGTACGAGCGCGCCGCCGTTCTGTAAATTATCGATTTTTTTGTCCCCGGATGCCAGAAGATTGAGCGTTGGCTGTACGCAACTGCCGTACCCGGAAATATGGACATTATTAACAACACTGTGCTTTTTTTGGGTTATTATTACCTGTTATCGTTTTCTTGTGGCGCTGCAATGTTTCGACGAAACGTTTCTTTAATGGAGATACACACTTCGATAGATCAATGATCTAAGCATGGCAGTATATTCGTGGGCTTATATATATATATATATATATATATATATATATATATATATATATATATATATATATATATATATATATATATATATATATATATATATATATATATATATATATATATATATATATATCGGTATTATCTCACGCGATGTACTTCGAGGAAAATGCATTCTAATTAACCCTTCTCAGTCATCTCTATGGTCAAATACCGGAAAAAATTGAGGTCCTTCAACGCTGTGGCGTGGATTAACATGTCAAATTATTACCTTTGCCTTGTGTAGAGAATACTACTTCAAAAAAAAAAAAGCACTAGGTGCTCATAAGTACACTTTTTGAAGTATAAAACGCACTTTGCTACTTCATATACAAAACCTTTCTAGTAAATTACCTTTATTAGTGTAATAATATTTCAAATGAGTTCTGATCAAACCGGGCGCTGTGACGTATAGTAAAGCATTCCCCAGTATAAACACCGTTAGTAACACAAATATCACGCGATCATAGCAAACGAAATTATTTATTGTACTTTCAAAACCACATATTAGTAGGGGTGCTGAGGAACGTTGTCCAGGTGTGATACTTATACTCTCGTTAAAACTCTAAATAAAGCTTTTAAGAAGCGCGTGAAATGTGCATGTGCACCGCAGTGGTTTCATTGCTATGCGGAAACAGCCCAAAACGAAGTTAGGATTGCAGCATTGGTAATGAAATGGGAAAAGCCACTAATGTTAAATCATTTTCTGACGCGAACCCAAAATTTCCACAATACAGAAAAATTCCTATGCAATTTTCTTGTCCTGGTACATTTCAATGGGAAATGCGTACTGCAGAAGCCAGATTCACGAAAGTTTTTTTGTATTGCGATAGCAATTATATGGACACTCTCACGGATTTCTGCCGTCGCCGTCGCCGTCATGTCCCGGATATGCATTTGTATGTATATATATAAAGCACCCGACCGGGGATTCCAACCCAGCGACCCCTCGCTGCGCAGCGGACTGCGTACACGGCTCCTTTAGGAGCCATATGCTCTAAGCGCACCTTGCGTCAGACGCCACCGCGTATAGCAGGAGACGCAGAGGGGTCACTCCACGCGCCGCAGTTTAAAAGAAAAAGAAATATCTAAGAGCTTCGGGTTCTGCATTGTGGACACTTGCAGCGCGGTGCTCAAACACAAAGACGTAAATAGTTCACGCTTGTCCTGTGTATACGTGTGCGTTCTTTTCGAGCGTCCTTCTTTGTGCTTCAGCGGCGCGCTGTTAGTGTCGAGTTGCTAGTCGTTCTTCCTGTGACATTTCAATCTCTCGCTATCGCATCCATTGCTTCGCCCTTGCGTCGAAACTGTGACTTTTTTTTCTTTCGCAAACTCCTATCGCCATTGGTCAGCCGGCTTGACTAATGATATGCCGAACGTCAGGGATTGACTGAAAATTTCTCTTACGAAGAATTTCAGGGCAGAATTAACATTTTTCTGTACAAGAGCTCGCATTTCTTGCTTGGCATACAGGGAAGTTTTGTTTTGAAGGAGAGGTTTGGCTCGTGCTACTGTTTAGTGAGCTGTTCCTGGTCACTTCCAACGAAATTCAATGTCATAGGTTTAATATATGATGCGATGATATTTCATAGATTAATATTAAATGCGTACCAGCGCTTAGTTTTCGAAGGGCTTGGAAATAAGCCAAGTAACCTTCTAGCATGCCCGTTTTTCTTTTGTCGACCCTTCATTGTTGCTTTAAAGCACTTTCGTTTGGAACTGCTGACTGTACAAACTGTGCAGTACAGTACTGTACAGGACTCTATAGGACTTTACGCTGCAGGACTGCACAACACAGAACTGTTGACTGCACACCTAAAGTTGGAGCTAGCTCAGCTTTTAAGAGATGGGGCAATGAAAGAGTTGAACTACGCATTGGGAGACATTTTAATATGAAGCAGTCGATCCCTACAAGCAATCTAAGCCTAGACTAGAAACAGTGCAATAATTAACATTTTTTAACAACGAATTTTTTCATTTCGTTCGGCAGGTCATCAGGAATTGGTCAAATAAGCTCAAATTAGCTCATAATGTAGCTAAAGGTCTTATTATCACATTTTGCACGGTAGCTAACCAAGATACCCCGCTACTTTCCTCTGCTTAAATATGTATACATTACCTGAAGGAAAGAAGTGGAAATGTTAAGGGCTTGTTTTTCTTTGTTAGACACAATAGTTCTCACTACTTCTCATTAATATACATTACTTCAGTACGACTGTGCAAAAAAAAAAAAAAAAAAAAAAAAAAAAAAAAAAAAAAAAAAAGACACGGACAACGGAGAAACAAGCCCAGCGCAAACTTTCAATTAAATTTATTGTGCCACTGAATGTGTTGATATACCGACGCAGTATACATTGCGCAAGCGGGTACGTGGACGAAAAAGAAGACTGCACATCTGCACATGCGTGTACATTGAATGAAACAGCAGGCAGCAGTTGAAAGATGCCGCCGCCTTAAAAACGAGTTCTTTGTCAGTGAGGGCCAGTTTAAAGGGAACACTAAAGCGAAACAATGACTTGGTTTAGACTGACAAACTGCACTCTGAGAACTCTAATGCCGTATGTTTCACTATCATAACTCCATTATTAGCGGAGAAAATAAAGGTTGAAGTTTTATTTTTAAATTTGGCGCTGTTATCTACGCGCGTGACGTCAGAAATTCCAAATGTATTTTTCGTATTTTCGCGACATTGGCTCGATGAAATTTTCTCAAACTTCGTATGCTAGGTCTAAGGCGCCCACAGATGACAATGCACCTCATTTTTGTCGATTAGATGCTACTTAGGACTCAGTAGACACCTTCAGAATCTATGACGTCACGGTGTTTGGTGCGGGAATCTCAAGGTGGCGTCTCCACCCGAATTTTCTTTTTCGCGAGTTTTCTCGCTTACCGAGCGTCGTGTCGCGGTAAGAGTGGTGTTTTCGGGATTGTGAAATTGTACTTAATTAATACGCGAAAAATCGTTTTGCCCTTTAGTGTCCCTTTAAATACCGGCGCAACGTATACTGTGTCGGTACATAAAGATTCAGCGGCACAACAAATTTAGTTGAAAATTTGCGCTGGGTGTGTCTTCTTCTCTCTTGTGCGTGTCTTTTTCTTTTTCTTGTCGCGTAGTTTTACTGAAGTTATGAGCTACCAACCTTGGCCCAAAATACTGCTCTCACATATATACATTATCTCCAATAAATCGGGCGAAAGAAGTTCGCTGAAACCAAACCGGCCAGTCGCAGACGCACGCTTATCTCATCGCTGTTACAATACCAGCCCAGGTACAGAGATAACCATCGGCAAACCTCGACCGCCAGTGGTACTGGCGTTTCACTAATGGTGTCCCTTCTTCGTTAGTCGATATTCCTGGCGGCGGCACAAACAGACAGGTGTGCATCCCATGGCACACCTGTAGTTCCCTGATAAATTAATCGAAAAATACTCAATTGTATTTCCAAGAAAACCCTTCTTGCACACGTCTTGAGAGACGTACGGGCAGTAGCTAAGTGGTGATCTAAATTTTCTGCTGAGCAGCATTCTGCAATCGGTAGAGCATCGCAATCCTCAACCGAGGGTCGCCGGTTCGATCCCTACGGCGACAAGTTGTCTCTTTGTCCACTTTAATTTGTTTACATTTATACCATAATTACTACATTACAGTTACAAGACTTCCAATACGTTCCCTATATCTTCCTTAGCTTGGCTGTCCGTTTGTTTCATTACAAAGAAAACCAGCCCTTGATCCATTGTCCTTGCGTTCGTACTGTAATGCTGTCATGATCTGGACAAAAGCACACGAAATATAGAATGTCTCTCTTCAGTTTAGGGATGGAACGCGTTCAGTAACTACGAAATGAAGGAGGTAATTATTTATCATCATCATCATCATCATCATCATCATCATCCTGTCTACGCCCACTGCAGGGCAAAGGCCTCTCCCATGTTTCGCCAATCAACCCGGTCCTGTGCTTTCTGCTGCCACGTTATACCTGCTTATTATTTATGCTTATGCAGAATTCTCTACACTTCATTTTAAAAGTTCTTTCCTCTCTCTCTTAGCTATTATTAAACAGTCGCTTATTCAAAAGTACGAAACAGGAATGCAACTTCGAAGTGTGCATGAATATGGAAGAGCGGAGTTCTTTAAGCTTTTCGTTGCGCCGCGTATTGCGCACACGAATTATCATCATCATGGACCGGTTGCGCCGCGTATTGCGCACACGAATTATCATCATCATGGACCGGTTGCGCCGCGTATTGCGCACACGAATTATCATCATCATGGACCGGTTGCGCCGCGTATTGCGCACACGAATTATCATCATCATGGACCAGTACGCTCTCGCTTCGTCCTCTTCAACTTCTGCTTCGCTACCATACGTACGCCGATTTGTCCGAGGTAGAATACAACAACTATGGGCGAGTCTGTTACGGTGACTAAAAATCCCGTAACATCACGTAACTAGTCACGGGACCGAAATCGCGTGACGTCACGTAACAAGTAGTCACGCCACTAAGAATGACGTCATCACGTAATAACTAGTCACGTGACAAGAATAATGACTCGAATAATAACTCACGTAACTGCTCGCGTGACTAAAGGTCACGTAACATCAGCGGACGTCTAGTCGCATGAATACAAATCACGTATACCACTTAGTCACGTGAATTAAGCCACGCAACATCACGTAATAGCAGCGCACGTGACATGTTCCTGCCAAAAACCACGTCACATGTGGTCGCGGGACTGAAATATCAACGTCACATAACACGTAGTCACGTGACATGACTAGCCAAGTCTAGCCAATTCTACCCCTTATTAGAACTGCAAGCAAAAACTTAGCATCTCTAGCAAAAGCTTGGCATTACCTACTACTAAAATTAACTAGGTCGAACACTAGTTCCGCTGATGGTTCAAGCCTTACACCGCTAATGCTAGCTGCGCACTTTTTTTTTGTAACAAAAGTCACAGAGAAGCACGCGAAATGTACATTACCCCTTCGTACTGCGGTATACGAAACTGCGGTTCTAGCAACGATGACCACCCCTTTCATCAGAATCGCTTATTGCACAAACTGTTTCCGATCAGCCTCAGTTGATGAAGCAACCAAATTTTCGGACAGGGCACCCTGATCTGTAATAGCAGAAGCAAACGCTATTCACCAAGGTGCTTCCGAAGAAAAACTAAAGAGTGCTTAATTTGCCGGACAATTAATAAAGTTTTTCCCATCCATACATGTGCAAGTAGTCGGTGGTACTTACACAAACACACTCTAGCATCTCCTTGTAGTCCGTTTGTTGAAATTGATATTAGTGTATGCATGAGTATATACTTTCACCTTAATTAATTTCAGCCGTTTCTAATGTCCTGTAATTCGCCTACAGTGCTACGTTGCTTCGCTGTAATTGTACCTAATAGTAGTAATTTGGCTACAGTGCGATACTGCAGTGCATGATTCGTCACATGATCCCTGTAAACAACAGTTTCTTGAATCACCAGTAGACGCTCTACTACCAAAACATCCTTCCCTAATCACACCAGCCCAATATAAACGCTGCGAGGCGGCGTAGAGGCTAATTAAAGGCAATTAATGTTCAAGTTCTAGGGCGCTACCATTAAAAACGAAGCTTTATGTAATATATGTCAGAGTTCAATTCTGAGGAGGAAACCGTGGACTCACGTCTCAACTCTAGATATCTCCTCTTTCCTATATAAATGCGTTTTTTTTCTCGAGAGGAAATTTTACCATTTTGCCGGGAAACGTTGAAGCAACGAGTATTAGCAGCACGCGCTTACAAGATGGACCAATATTACACGCTCTCGTAGGAACCCGTGCGTTTCAAAAGGTCAGGAGGGCACTTATTCGATTGTCTGGAGCACAGAAACCAGCTTTTGAAGCGGCACAAGCCGGGGGCAGGTTCTATTTTATGGTAATTCGGGATTTGCGATCTTTGAGGCACGTGTAAGGAATCGGGCCTAGGAAAAGCCGTGCCCACCGGTGGCGTCTGAAGTAAACAGGCCCCACTGTTCGTGGATACCTGAGTCATTGTTCAGAAACGATATCTAAGGTGCATGTAAGCGGGGTTCGGGAAATCTTTCGAACAAAAAGGTTGGGATAGGGAGTCGGCGATGGAAGCTCTTCGCTCATTGGCTAAGTGTGTACACTGTACGTCTAACAGGATTGGTTTGATGAAGAAGACTCGGGAAGGTGTAACGGTAAAGGCCCCGCCTGTGACGCATTGCGCACAATTCAAGAAAAAAAGGCTTGCATCTTGAAATTTACGCCCGCTTAAAAAAAAAAAAAAAGAGTGCGTCGTTGCAGCGCGGAAAAACACGACGATGGAACGGATTTGGCGCGAACCTGGATCACTGGAACAATGAAGTAACGCAGGTGTCAAACGGTCACTTTCGATCGCGATCGGACCTAATACGGATCAAATTTCTCGATTATGATTGGCTTCTTTACGCAAGCTGCCGAAGGGAGCCAATCACTGTTCAGCAATTTGGTAAAGGTCAGGCTTAATAGCGATCAGCAGTGCGTCGCATGACAGCGGTATAAGACAAATTAAACAACGAGGGCATTGCAACGTTTTAAAATCCGAGAGACCGCTTCGCTTTACTGAACAAGATTTTATCTACGCTTGGGAAATCGCCTTTATTGCATTTTGCTTTTAAATTACCAAGCTTGTAAATCGAGATGGCGTAAAAGAAACAAAAATATGTAGACATACTGGTAACCAGCGAAAATTTGCTTTGCCTGGTGACAGTCAAGTTAAAGATAGAGAGAACGCAAATAATAGAGAAATTTTCTATTCTAATCTTGAACATAATAAAACTTTTTGTTGGGCTAGTTGGTACATGCTTACTGAAATACAAAGAGTGACGCCCTTTCTGTTCTGCCTTTAATTTTCTTCCTTGACGGTACGCGTCTTTTTTTATTTCAGTATACTAATCTTGAACACACGGTGTCGCTGGAGTGAGCGTTTTGAAGAGAATTCCTGTTTTTTTTTAAGACGAGACCAGTTGTTTAAACGTCGGTTTCAGCAACACGCCGTGTTCAAGAATATTCATCGTTTCAAACCTCCAACTTCCCCGGAACTTCCAGCCAGAATCGCGCGTACGTCATTTGGGTCGCAGTTGGCAATTTTCCAGCAACATTCAATCGGAAACGCGGCATAGTAGTGTTGCTAACCACGCAATCTCTGCGTACGCAAGTCGCGTAGTATGGATCGTACAGAAGCTGAAGAAAAGTATCAAAGAGGAGCACGCATTACACTTAAGACTGCGAGCAACGTTGTTTATAGCTGAGCTGATTGTACATATACCATGTGAATTCACTACGCGCAACTAAAGCAACCAGGAAAAATTGACAAGTCGCAGGTTCGTCTGAAAATATTGCCAGATGGCTCCTAACTACAAGCGCTCACAATAATATTAGTATCTGGGGTTTTACATCCCAAAACGCCGATATCATCGTCAGGGTGTCCGCCGCGGTGGTATAGCGGTTAGGGTGCTCGGCTGCTGACCCGAAAGTCGCGGGTTCGATCCCGGCCGCGGCGGTCGCATTTCAATGGAGGTGAAATGGTAGAGGCCCGTGTACTGTGCGATGTCAGTGCACGTTAAAGAACACCAGATGGTCGAAATTTCCGGAGCCCTCCACTACGGCGTCTCTCATAATCATATTGTGGTTTTGGGACGTTAAACCCCAGATATTATTATTATTATTATTATCGTCAGGGACGCCGTGTAGTGGAGGGCTCCGAAAATTTAGACCACCTGGTGTTCTTTAACGTGCACTGAATACGCAGAGTGCAAGAGCCTCTAGCATTTCGCCCCCATCAAAATGCGACCGCCACGGCTGGGATCAAACCCGCGACCTTCGGGCCAGAAGCGGAGCACCGTGCCGCTACACCCCCGCGGCCGGACCAAGAGCGCAGAAGTGAAGTCGAAAAAATAAAAATAACTTTTTGAACGACCAAACTTTCAATTTAAGCTTCTGCCCGGGATACTGTTTGCGCAAACACGGACACACGAAAGACCCCACGGCATTTGACTTCGTTCTCGTGTCCGTGATTGCACGCGCTCTCTTTTAGAATGCATAAATTGGATATCTGCAGATAAGGCAAGAAAACCAATTCGTTAGCAATATGCTGCGTATTGTGCCCTCACACACATGCGGGCGTACAGAACTTGCACAAGAAACATCGATGAAGAGCTCTAATTACAAGGTAGCAGCGCACGCGCGCACGCACGCACGCAAGCACGCGCACACACACACACACACACACACACACACACACACACACACACACACACACACACACACACACACACACACACACACACACACACACACACACACACACACACACACACACACACACACACACACACACACACACACACACACACACACACACACACACGCACGCACGCACGCGCACTGAGAACTAGAAGAATTTTCAAAAGAGTATGGTGCTATTGTTCACTGCATCTTTTCTTTTAAATATTTCATGCTTTTCTATTCAACGTTCGGCGGTCAGACAGCGCCTGTATCGTGTGCATTCTTCCAGTCCTGTGTATTTTCTGCGATGGCCATCATGAAAACTAGTTTTGCTGCTGTCAGGACGATCACGTTTAGTTGGTCTAATTGGCCTATGGTATACCATTTAATCGTTAATAACGTAGCGTACGAGAGTTCCATATTTGTTAGCTAATCGCCTCATCCCAGCATACGGTGAGACACAAGGGAATACTGTTGAAGCAAGGACGTAGGGCCCTGCCGAGTCGAGGCGTGCGCACGGAGGGGAAGGCGGCAGGGGGAGCGGCCGCCCCCCCCTAGTCACCTAAGAGGGGGGGGGCGCAAAGTCAGCCCCATACATTGACATCATAGGGAGGGGGGCGCTGCGATGAGCCTTTGCCCCCCCCCCCCCCCTTAAGGGGAACCCTGCGCACGCCTATGCTGCCGAGGGTTGCAATTAGGCCCACCGTGCGAAGCAGGCCAACATGGCCGACAATCGAACGATAGCGTGTTTAGCGTCGGCGTCCGGCTAGAATGAAGGATTGGATAAGGAGGAAGGAGGGAGAGGAGGAAAGCAAGAGTAGCGTACCCAGCAAGCTAAGGAAAAGAGAGGAGGGAGAGAAGGATGCCGACGAAGGGAGAGGGTGGGCGAACCAGTAATGGGACCGGCTAACGGCTGCCACCAGCACGCCTAGAGGCGACCGAGTCGCGGGCACTGCTTCTTCTTTTTTACCCCGTGCGCATGCGTCAAGACGCGTAGAAGGACTGAGATGCAAGGAGGAAGAAAGGGGGGGCGCTGTTGGGGTGGGCGACGAAAGGGGGGGGGGGCGGGGGGTGGTCAGGTTTTGGTAGCGAGAAAATGCGAGAAAAGCGCCTCCTTTCCCCATTTCGGCAAGCGCAGGAAGGCTGAGGACAACATTCTTTGCCTCCTGGCACAGCGCTTGTCTGTTTCTTCTTTTTCATCATCTTCACTCGGAGCGTTTGTCCTTGCAAAGACCGAGCTCTCCATCTCCTTCAGTCCTTCTTCTGCTGCCGCATCGCTTCGGGCCGCGGAGGTACATACACATGCAAAACGCGCCTCCTGGCTCGTAAAACAAAACGTACATCAAACGTTCCGCGACGCGCGCAGGCGCGCCTTGCGAGTGTGTACGCACACACATACACACACGAGCACACAGGCGGAATGCGCGGAGACGGTGAAAACAAACACAACCACTCGGCAAAAAAAAAAAAAAAAACTTAGTCTAAGAAGCCGGGAGCCTCAGCCCCTCCTCGCTCACTGCGAAGTCAATACGGGCGCCTTCCAAGACAAAAATTGCAAGAAACAGAGACGACGAGGGTGAGAAATCGAGAAGAAGAGGGAGGAGTACGCGCCTCTTCTTCTTTCTCCTCCCTAAAAAACAAATATTCGCCAGGACCCGAGCGAAGGGTGCGGAAAGAAAAGAAGGCAGCAGCGCGCTCAGAAGAATCCCGAGGACCAAATTCCGGCCGGCACGCAGCCATCCCCCCCCGGAGAAGCCGTGCACGCGCGTTCTACAGCAACACCGAGCAGCGCCTCACGAGCAACCTAAAAAGGTATATACGCCAGGCGCGTGCGCAAACTCGACCAAGAAGAAGAGGAGGCAGCTATAGGGACAAGGCGAGGGAAAAAGACGTGTGGGAGATGGTAATGGTACGGAGGCGACTGGCAACTAGCGCCGGCTAGCAGCAGAAGCACCATCTTGCGTGTGTTTTTTTCCCCCCCCCCCTCCCCCCTCTTTCTTATCCCGCAGCCTCCTCAACTCGACGCATCGCTGGTGCAGCAACGCTTTGTTCTTCGTGGCCCTTTTAATTCCTCCGACGTCCTGCAGCTTTCGTTAGCTTCGCTTTTATTTATCCGCATGCAAAAAAACTCCCCCCCCCCCTCCTTGCAACCCTCCCCAATCGGGAAAAGCGGCTCGAGGAACGCGCACCGCGTGAGCTTTTTTTTTGCTTCTTCCCCAATTTTCTCTTCCATTTCGTCCCTCCTTTCCCGTTTTTGCCGACGTCTTCGTCGCGTCGTCCTGGTAGTTGCCAGCGTCAGTTCCAGCGCCTCTTTTTCTTTGTGGCCCCCCTTCCTTCCGAGGCTGCTTTACGTCGCTGCCCCCCTTCTTCCTAGTTGCACGGCATTTCCCCTTTCCTCTACCCAATTTTCTTTCGCTTCCCCCCCCACCTCCCTACCCGCGAGCAACTCCCCCGCTCTGTAGTAGGAAAAAAAGAGAAAGGGGAAAAAAGAAAATCGGGAGCGTGCGCCTAAAAACCCGGGCGCCATTCGCCGCGTGGCGTTGCAATCTCAACCCCCCTCCTTCGCCACCCGCGCGACGCCGCTTCCCTTTTATTTTGGGGCGTCTTTCTTCCCTTTTGGGGAAGCGCGCGCCGCCCCGCCATTGGTCGCCCGGGCAACCCGACCCGGGACGCCATTGGGGAAGGAGGCGCGCGTCAACGCCGCGAAGGGAGGGCGAAAAACAACAAGCTCCGCCCACAAATCTCCCCACTGCAACCCCCCTTACCTCTGCATCCCTCCACTCCCGTTGTCCCCCCCCCCCTCTTTCCCGACTTCCCCTTCTTCCCCAATTCTCCGCAAAAAGAAAGCGCCTGCGCCTTGTTTGTTGTTGCTTTGTTTTTGCACTTTGTTGCACACGCAGCGCACCGGCGCTCCGCCGTCGTCTCCATCGAGCAACTCCACCTTTCCTCCCCAATTTTTTTCCTTTCCTTTCCCTGTCGCATCTCCTTCCTTCCTTAACACCCCGTTGTTTCTTTTTCGCTTACGATCCATCTCCCGTGGCGGGCGGCTCTCGTTCCTTCTTCTCTTCGGACACCCTTTCTCCCCCCTTTTACCGACTCGCCCCCTAAACATCTTTCTTTTCGCTCTTGGAGGCGCCACCCGTCCTATGCTCCAAAAAAATTTTTCTTTTCCTTTTAACACTGCCCCTCTCTTGTACACGCACGCGCGTGCGTCTTGTGCGCACAGCACCTCGGCCCGAGGCTAGTCTCGAGCCATTATCATTGTGCTGGGGACGAGCCAAGAGAGAGATTAAAAAAAAATAAAGACGAAATAAAAGAAGGTCGACGTACAGGAAGATATACAGAAGAGGAACTTAAGGTGAGACAGGAGCGTGCAGGAAGGCTGGGCTCGGAGCGACGCCATGGCGTGCTGTCAACGTGCTTACGCGGTCGTCGAGGGCGCGCCGTTTGGAGCAGGAATTCTTGAATAATTCCTCGTATCTTCGTTCTCGCCTAATCACAATGTAGCGCCTTTTTTTTTACGAAAGGCCTCGTTCCCTTGTGCGCGTGGTTGTGTCATCAATATTTCCGGTTTTCACTGCGTTTTGCGCGCATTGAAATGCGGTTCCCCCGGCGCAGGCTTAGGAGCCGCAAATACGTAATTGCTGCGGCAGAGACCAAGCTGCGAGACCGAAAGAGAAAGAGAGAAAAAAAAAGCACGGAAAGGTGCGAGGTTAACCAGACGCGTGTCCGGTTTGCTACCCTGCACTGGGGAAGATGGGATAAAGGGGATAAAAGAGAGACATAAGAAGAGAAGAGCGATGGGCAGAATTACAAGAACACTTGGGGATCCGCATCACACAGTCACTCAGATATGCCCATTCTAGATATTTCAGTAGTGCTTTTGTTGCCTTCTGCGTCCTCGAAGCACAGGCGCAAGATCCTAGAATCCTGTTTACAGAAAATGGCCTCGAGTCCAGTTGGTCCAAAAGCGTTTGGAGCGGGCATCGTTGGGTTGGATAGCGGGAGCAGCTGCACAGGCCGTGTTAAATTGTCCCTTTGGTTCAGGGGCTGTCGCGTGTAGAGGTGTCCGCGAAGATCTCGATGAAGCGATAGGATGGTTAGAAGTGGAGTAGCTCGAGTGGCCGTACAGAATTCAAAGTTTTGGCAAAAGTATTGGGATTATGCATTATGACGAGAGAGAGAGAGAACCAACATCTTTATTTACATGGTAGCTTAGGAGAGTTGCTCCTAGTCTAAGGTGACTTGTGCTCAGACAGCGTGCTTGGTCCTCACCACCAGCTTTAGCTGTTCGTTGAGATTGGAGCTGGCCAAGGCTGTCCCCCAGAGCTCGTGTGTGTGGTAAAGGTTGCGGGATTTAGTGGCGATATTCGGCATCTTCCTACTATACGTTGGAGGGACCTGGTTTCTCCTCAGACATGGCATTGCGGAGAAAACTGAGTAGGGGTTATGAGGGTGCGAGAATGTGTTATCCTGCAGAGCGCGAAGTAACCCTTCCTGCTTTCTAGGTTGACTTTTGTGCGGAATGGTATGTTCAGGCGCTTGAGTCCGTTTTGTGTAGGCGCCACTGAATCGACCGCGCGACCTGGTGGTGTTTTATTAGGCTAGGCTAGGCTTGATTTCTCCTCAGCTCGCCAGGCACGACTCAGGTGCAGAGCCAGAGATGAAACGAAACATTCAAGCGCCCAACTGTCGTGCGCCTTAAAGGTTTCGTCCCAAGTCTTATCAACACGCCCATACGGCCATTCCAGAGATAAGAATTACGATTATGCTATACATGTTCTTTCGGCACTGTTTTGCTGTCTGCAACCTACAGCTAAGTAATGAGTTCTCGGACACAGCGTTCGGCTCTGTGGTACTTTTCATCATACCCCTGGGACCTGGTACAATTTCTACATGCCTTTCGTAGACACACGCAGCGTTCAGTATTTGGGTGGGAGGCTCGAGGTGTTCTTTTTGCTTTGGAGGAGCCTTCCATGCAAAAGGTGAGCTGACAGTGATTTTCGAATAAAAAAAAAAACAACAACAACGAAAAGTACATCCAGACCTCATGTCGAGGGCACACATTCCTATCGCAGCGATAAAAATGCAGTGCATACAAAAACTGATCGCATACAATAATGGAATGCACACAAAAATGGATCCTTCCACTCTTGATACGAACTTGTGACCCAGTGTTTTCCTTTACTTGTGGCATCGCCTCGCTGAACTCTTAAGTATCCGGCTATCAGTGTAATGAAGTGGGAGCCTGATTATAGGAAGTTGATATGATAGTGGCACGACTCGACATGACGAAAGTGTGAAATTTGAGGCTATAGCTCGTGCTTAATTCCCATAGCAAACGTATAAGCGGATAGTTGTGGGTGACACTTTTCTACAGAACTAACCTAAATAGGTTTGTGATGGCGAAAACATAGGTACAGTTACATTATTGTGAACTTGAAATAAGTTGTTCTATGCTAGCCTGCCTACAATCACAGAGGAATCCTCATATATTATAGTGTCTAGGTATTTCTACGAGGCCTTCTCTCCACTTGAAAAACAGCGTATACATAATTAAGCATAACGCCAGGGGATATCGTGTTACTGCTACTGCTAAATGTTCCAGAGATACTCCCTGAATAGTCCACCGCAGTTCGAAGCAACTTGAAATTCCTTGTAGCTACTTGCAAACGCAAATAACACACAATAGATCATTGAGTAGAATAAAGCTATAACCCCACTGCGACTTGAAGTTTCATACTTGACCTGATCTTCCCGGCTGGGAAGACGAGTACGAATCTCTTCGGGCTGATCAGAGAGGGGAATGAACGCTTAATAAAGAAATAAATTCTTGAATATTTAAAAGGTTTCTGCATGTATCGTAATTGCAGTCGTCATGATACTTAAGCTGTCTAGTGACATAGCTTACAAAAAAAATAAACAAGGAGTAAGGAATCGATAGCCCACACTTACACCATGGTGGGCAACTCAACGTTATTAAAAGGTATATTTTCAAAGCATGGAATATCTCCGCCTTAGGTGCAAAGAGGCTACTTTGTCAGTTAGTGACATAGACGAAGGTTGAAGTCTGCAGTCGTGTTCTTAAAGAAAAAAATCAAGCCAGAAAGTAATCGTAACAATGTATTCAGCATCATGGATGATTAGGCGTCATCAACGGTATGGTCACACGTACATTCACATTTGTAAATGTACCTTACCTCTGTGGACGCCAAATAATGGTCAGTCTAATTAGCGATTGCTTTAATTAGTGTAACAGCGGACGTCGCCGAAAACGATGCACAGAATTATAGTAAAGGGAAAGATGACTAGCAATAAAAAAATGATTTTGGAGAGGAGAGCTCGAGTACGTTCTAAGCGGCGGAACTCTAGTTCTCGACATTCGACAAGAAAGAGGAGCGCGGCGAAGACGCTGGTGGGGAGGGAAAGAGCAAGTCGATAGAGCGCCTACAACTCACTGAAGGCAAGCCGGCAGCCATGCCTAGCCGAGCCAAGCCGCACTGGCGGCCATGGAGGCAAGGAAGAAAAAAAAAACTGCAGCATCCGCGCAGCGGAGAGAGGCGCGATGGAGGAGCGGGAGAGTCGGCTTCGGGCCGCGCTGGCAACGGCGGCGTCGGCGCAATACGACTGGACGCGGCCTGTTTACTGTTTACCCTATGGCGGGCCGCGCCTCCGCTAGGAGGCGACACCGGCGCAGCCAATGGGATGCCGGCTCTCAGTTCGATAGCATCCTCCTGTGTTGGCCTGCCTCCCCAAAATTTTTGCGCGTGTTTGTTGACTTGTTTACTCTTCCTCAGCAAGGCACCTTTCTCCTCGCTCCTGCCCGTTTTCCGAGTTGTTTCTCCATTCCGGCGTCTCTGTCTCCGTTTTCCTGAAGGAAAGGGGTTTTTTTCCCCTTCCTCGACGCTCTCGACGCAACCTTCTTGCCCAGCACCTTACACCCAGCCTCTCGCCAACCTTCGATTTTGATTTGTAGTCGTGTTTCTAGCGCCGCGCTGCCTCTTTGAGCATCGGGTCCAGAAAAGCGTTGCTCCAACAAAATTGTCAACCCATCCTCCCTCCCTCACATTCGTCTCTTTCCCTGCCGACGCTAGACAAACGCCTCCCTTACCTCGCCCCTTCTGTTACCTTCCTCGCCACTCGCCTTTCCTGTCGCGAATCAAGTCTAAGGCAAGCCATCTTCGAGAAAAGGCGAAGGCGTTGCCTCGCCGTTCTTGTGCGTCGAGTGAACGATAAAGCCACGCCCACTGTGTTTTTCCACGGGCCACTGCTTCCGCTGCATCGGCGCCATGAAAGGATGCAGCCGTTAGCAACATCGTCCTCCAAGGCGTTCCCGTTGCTTTTCTGTTTCAAACCTTGCTCTTTCTTCGCGCCGTACGATTGGTTCGTGCGCAAAGTTTTTTTTCCCCTGAGAACGAGTGCTTTATCTCGCGATAAAGAGAACATACGAACCAATATGGCGACCGTCACCGCTTTGTTGTATAACGAACTCGGATTACCTTTACTGAGCCCGCATTACAAGTACGCAACCTTCACCGAACTCCCAAGAAGGGCCAGGAATCAAAATGCCGCTGCACTGACGGCCGTGTTGTAGAGAGACTGACAGGTGACAAAAGTTACAAAAGTAAAACCGAAATACTCGAGTATCTTGAAGTGAGATTTTAAAGGCCTTTTAGGTGTGCAACATTTTCAAGAAACGCGCGAAGACTGTACTCCAAAAATACGCCAACGGTTGTTGGCAAACTTAAAGCGTGCTTTGCCGCATAACTACCCTTTATGTGGCAAAGCCAATGTTTGGGCAGTGCAGATCATGATTTATCACGACCCCATGGTCGCTTTATATAAATGATTTGCGTTCTTTCTCACCCCTTCCATACGCCCTTCAGTTATCAGTAATCGTGAAATGCTTTTAAAGTATCACCGTCCAAGCACTACGTACATATGGCTAAGTATCTAAGGTGAAACGTGCGGCCCTGGTGTTCATCGCTAAGATAACCCCGACGGTTCGTTAAAGTCCTTCTAATTTGGTTACGTCTGTCCATAAATCTGCATTGGTCTTTGCCACCCGTGTGTTACTCTACACCTCTAGTGGACCAGTGGTGAGTGGTAGGATGTACCAAACTTCTGTGGCTCATAGGCTTTTTGCCTGCGGACGACTTTCTCATCTTTAGTGGCTCAGTGGTGAGTAGTGCATCTTGGGCGACATCTGTGACACATACCACGCTAGGAATTTTCGTGTACGTAGTACGGTCTAATTTTGCTTTCGCCTAGCCTCACACAGCCTCTCTCATAAATCCACATGATTTGAAGCAAGCGAGCGGCGTTTGTGGTGAGCGCTAAGCCAAAAATCTCCGACGCGGCCGTGTCAGATCGGGAAGTGGACTGCACGAAACGATGCATAATAACGGTATCACACGGGAACCTTTGATAGCGATCAGGGCCGATCGAGATTGGACTTCTTGATCGCGATAACAAGTTGGTCGCTGGTACGCGGCACAGCCTGATCCTCATTGAGTTTTGCGCATCATCATCATCAGCCTGTCTACGCCCACTGCAGGGCAAAGGCCTCTCCCATGTTTCGCCAATCAACCCGGTCCTGTGCTTTCTGCTGCCACGTTATACCTGCAAACTTCTTAATCTCATCTACCCACCTAATTTTCTGTCTCCCCCTCACGCGTTTGCCATCTCTTGGAATCCAGTCAGTTACCCTTAATGACCAGCGGTTATCCTGCCGACGTGCTACGTGCCCGGCCCATATCCATTTCTTCTTCTTGATTTCAACTATGATATCCTTAACCCCCGTTTGTTCCCTGACCCACTCTGCTCTCTTCCTGTCTCTTAAGGTTACACCTATCATTTTCCTTTCCATCGCTCGCTGCGTCGTCCTCAGTTTAAGTTGAACCCTCTTTGTAAGTCTCCAGGTTTCTGCTCCGTAGGTAAGTACCGGTAAGTTTTGCGCAAACGCCAACCAAATCGTGATCACGAAGTCAGATCGCGATCTTCTCGATTCCGATCGGTTCTGATCGCGATTAAACGCGAGCGTTTAGTAGCACCTGATCCTGATCGATACGAACCCGGATCGGCCCTGATCGCCATCGAAGTTACCCGTGGGACACCGCTATAACATAACGAAACAACACAAATTTAAAGCATTCAGAATCTCTGGTTAGAATGAAACACGTCCTTCCACGCGGTTAGCCGTGGTGTTAAGTCTGCCGAGAACCCACTATCAATGGAGCAGTAAAAACGCGTATCCTTTAAGCTGAAGATGAGATTCGGCGTTAATAATCACTTCTTGACCGGAAGAAAATAATTGGCAATTAAGGCACCGTCTACCGAAAGCCGTGAATGAAAAGCTAAATTAGGGCAAAAGGAAGTGTATCATTTTTACTAATCCGTAATAGCAATGGGAGTTGTCTGCAACGATGAATCTTATATTTGTACTAATTGATAGCCAGACTGGGGGAATTTAAATTTACGCAAAGAATATCCGATTTCGCCTTTTTATATGTTTTCTGAATTGGCTCGGTTCTGTTTTATCGCATTTTTTAATCTTTAATATACTTCTGAACGGCCTTTTTAAGGCCCGTTACTGGTCCCCAAGTGTTCAGCACAGCGTGCCTGGTTTTCTGTGGTTGTGGTCGTGTTTACTATGAGTGCACTATCTAAAGTATGAACGGTAATTAGAAACAATCCATAAAGAAGTAATCAATTTGTGTTCTCTCGCCGTCCAAAACGCACAGCTGTATGCAACGGCTACAATTACTGATGTATATGCCACAACGTGCGATAGTGAAAGATTAATAGTAATATCTCGCGTTTTACGTGCCACGATATGATTATGAGGCCATAGGTCAGCAAAGTCACTCATGAGTCGACTCACTCAGACTCAGATCGGGTCGTGAGTCTGAGTGAGTACGGAAGAGTCACATTTTGGTGAGTCTCAGTCCCAATGAGTCCGGTTGAGTCATCGAAAAACTTGGTGACTCTTGGTCCCGGTGACTCCGGTTGAGGAAAATTTTGGCAAGTCTGAGTCCGACTGCGCCCTAAGCGCGTAATATATTTCTTGAGGGAGTATTGAGTGAGGTCTTATTTTTTGCCAAGCTATGTATGAGGCATGGACGTAGTAGAGGGCTCTGAAAGTTTCAACCACCAGGGGTTCTTGAACGTGCACCTATATCTAAGTACACCGGCCTGTAGCATTTCGCTTCCATCGAAATGCGGCCGCCACTGCCGGGATTCGATTCCCACGAATTCCGGTCCAGTCTTCTTCAAGGGGACAACGGCTACCTTGAAGAAGACGAGACATCTTTCCGAAACGTCGGCCCAGCGACACGCCGCGTTCAAGAATTTTTCACCCCTTCAAGCTTGCGTTTTCCCTGAAATTCGAACATATTGCCTAATATACACGCATAAAACACGTAGTTATACTCCATTTGTACATAAATTCAACAACTCTAAAGTAACTATGTCCGTTGGACCACTCTACGTACTTTCCATTGCAGCGAGCGGTGGAAAGGAAAATGATAGGTGTAACCTTAAGAGACAGGAAGAGAGCAGAGTGGGTCAGGGACCAAACGGGGGTTAAGGATATCATTGTTGAAATCAAGAAGAAGAAATGGACATGGGCCGAGCACGTAGCGCGTAGGCAGGATAACCGCTGGTCATTAAGAATAACTGACTGGATTCCAAGAGAAGGCAAACGCGTGAGGGGGAGACAGAAATACAGGTGGGCAGATGAGATTAAGACGTTTGCAGGCATAACGTGGCAGCGGAAAGCACAGGACCGGGTTGATTGGCGGAACATGGGAGAGGCCTTTGCCCTGCAGTGGGCGTAGTCAGGCTGCTGCTGCTGATGATGATGATGACGTAACTGCGTAAAGAGCTCAAAACTACAAGGAAACAGTCAACACGAGATGGCAAAAAAACAAAAACAAAAAAAAACACCCAACCAGTTAAAACAGAAAGAGCAGTATGAAAGCACACACAAAGCATTCACATGAGCCCGATTTCTCATTTAGAATAGGACCGTATTGTTATGCACAGATTCTACTTAGCCTACACATATATCGAATCCAGAAAAGACCCATTCTGCTCTTAAGAGTGTGCGTACTTCAATCATTTATGACACCCATCGTGTGTCATTTACGCCGTATCATGTGCTTTCACGGATATTTTTGTCCTAACTTGACGCTCCGACGATTGATTTTGAGTCAGAACTTTGCATTCACTTTTCCATAAACCTATTATCAAATATTGATGTGTTTGCTTCTCACGTAATCACGAATCAGGCGCTGGCTAAAAAAGCGCCTCACATTGACACATTTCTAAATTTGTGTCGGCATCTTGTTATAGTCTCACTAAACTATATTTCGTACTTCTCAGTGAAAGTTTCCTTCATGATTTGATAACCCTCGAAAATATTCATTAGTTACTCTATATTTTAACGCGATAGCGTTTAAGAGCTCGCTTCGCGGCAATTCCAGATGTCGGCGTCGGCGACGGCCTTGTTAGTTGTGAGCGAAAAATCAACTCTGTCCGTGAGCGAAAAATTGGAAATAGATGCAAATAAATGAGTGACAAAGAATCTTTGGCTTGAGGGGGAATCGGACTCAGGCCTCCTGCGTGGCACACAGATGCTCTACCACAGAGCTACTTCGGAAAAACAAAACACTATACGAATGTTGAGTAGGGTGAGGAGTGTTATTAACACGTGTAATATTGCGTAGCGGAGGCGTACAATTTCATTAGGCGTCAAAACATACTAGTTGCACAACGAATGGTCGGTTTAAAAGCCTGCGGATGACAAAGCGCTCAGGCCTAATTAATCATCAGCAGCAACAGCATCAACAATGTGGGCAGATGCGCAGCTGCGCGTGTTGACTTATGGACGTGTAGTGGGTACTTTGCGAACTTGTCAAATGAAGAATTATGGCATAGTGGACAATTTGCAACTGTACTTACAGTAGGGCTTCTAGGATTGTTTGAAAGCGCTTATGTTACGCGCACAGGCGTTCTTTCCTAGCAGCATGGTTGAGGTGTCCACCGAAAAGCAAGGGCAGGCTAGCGATTGAAAAGGCGATGCGAACGGGGCCCGATCACGCTGTCGCGTTATTCTCTTGAAGGGCGAACCTCAAGAGTCTCCCAAATTCTCCCTTGTTTAGTGAGTTGATGTGTTAGTCTCATCAGACGCTTTTTTGCACTCGTCGTTACTCACAAGAGAGAACGAGATAACCAACACTATTAATCAGGTCCTGGTTAAATGCTGGCTATATCGAGGAAACCAGGCGAAAAATGTCCGGTTTCCTGGCTATACCCAGCACCTTAAGCTGGGACCTGATTAAGAGTGAAGGAAAGGCAGGGAGATTAAAAAGGTACACGCCAGGTTCGCTACCCTTGCACTGAAGTAACGAGATAAGGTGGTCAAAATATAGATAGAATGGAAAAGAGAGAGAGAGAAAGAGCGCTTATCACCCGTACATTTGGCGGATATTATTAAGTTTAAAGGCGGTCGCAGAGTCCTGTAGACCGAGTACACTACAAACGCTTTTGCCGCGTTCTGTTCGGCCTGCACAGTTGCATACAGCTCTCCCAAGGTGTAGTACACCATACTATGAACCGTCGTCCATTTCTTCTAAAAATGAGAGTTTGGGAATTGGAGAACCAAGACAATGGGTCTCCAGGCTGCGTTGGGTAGGCTGTGGTTGTGCTCGAAAAAACAAACAAAACATTTCTTTATTGAAGGGCAAAGAAAACGGCGCAAGTCCCTATTCCGGGACTCCCATGACAATCCCTGCGATATCCCGGGCCCGCCAGACGAGCGCCCGACAGACCTCAGGGGCGCCGTGGCGAAGAATGCCTTCCCACTGCTCTGAGGTACGGGCGGACTGAAAGATTGGCGGGAGGATCGGGAAGTAGACATCGGTGCACTTGCGTTCGAATGATGAGCAGAGTTTGAGAATTGTGTCAAGCGCGGGCTGCGTTGGGTCAAACGCATGGCGAAACTAAAATTATGCGAAACGCCGGTCATACTGCGTCGTGGCCTGCGCTGCGTCTGCCTCATGTCGCTGGCGACACAAGAAGCCTTGGGGACTCCCGCTAGTTTTCGATTTTTGCGTCGTGGGTCAACGTGAGGGCAAGAACCCAAGAGTGGCTTGGGTTTTGCGCATGCGCTCCCCAGCGGCTCGCAAAATTCTTGGGTCACCAAGCTTCTTGGACCCCCAATTATCAAACTCTAATCTATCATGCCATTTATAACTCCTAAATCTATACGAAAGAGCACGGTCAAGACATGGCGGAAAGAATAGACGCACAACTTACTCGTAAGGTGTCTTGGATTTTACCCTGTCTTAGGTTTTCGCCTGATATGTTACGCTTAGTGGACTCGAAATCATAACCACAGTTCACCGACACTTGTGCGCGTGTACTTTTTTATTATCCTCAGTTACCCAGATATAGGTGAGCACGCAAAGTAGGAGTTACCACCCAAAAATTCGCAATATGAAGCGAGACTTTGAAAAATTGAAAGGAAAATCAGGCAGATACTTTGCAATTGTGAAAATTGATTACATGCGAAGCACTCAGCGAGTGGTTGTCTATATGCCGCATACTTTTGTTCCTCCAAGCCTTACGAGCTGGATCGAAGTCTTCTTAAATTCAGTAGTTGTGTGCATATCGTGGGCTTGCCGGGTATCTCGACTACAATGACACGTAAGGAGGAGCTTACGTTCCGACGTAACGTCTTGACTAAGGTCTACCAGAGACGTCACCTTTTTCGAAACGTAACGTTAGTAGCGTTCGTTGTCGTAATGTTAATTACACTGTAACAAAGCGAATAGTCAACACTGAAACTACTTTTGACACCACCAACACAAAAACTTAAGCAACCATAAATGCAGTGCACTTGTTTACGATCTGTATCGCGTGGTTCCTAACTAAAAATTTTTGCAGCACGTTTTTCTGCTACATTCAAATCGCCTGCTGTAACAAACGGCATATCTTTGTCTTGTTTAAACTGCGCATTCTGTCTTACAAGGTGTTAATTGTCTGTTTTTGCTTCTCTTGAGTTGATAAAGACTGTGAATAACTTGTGAAGCATTCCCGCATGCCAGGGTCACTGTCGTGTGCGATTGCGTTTCCAAAAAATACTTTGGGCATGTAATAATTCATGTAAATCTGAACCACAAGCTGGAAAAAATACCAGCTAGAAGCTGACTTCATTTTATTCATTAAAAGTGTATCTAATAGGCAGCGACTAATTAACTTATGATAGTAGATGTTGCCATCTCTGAGATGAAAAGGTGCCCGATTCGAAAATTTGAAGGCGTAACCATTATCGTGTATTCTTACTAAGGAAGCACAAGTACGCGGAAAAAAGCAATAGTTCTTTTTCTGTAAAACGGGTATTGTTCCACTTAACCGCTGTTCCATGAAAACCTGGGCTCAATTGTGGTTCGTGAACCTCGCGTTCCCCAGGTATTGCTAATGGTTTGCGCTTTATGGAAAGTGCAGCCTTTCGCACGACCAAACCCGACAAAAAAAAAAAAAAAAAAAAAAAAAAAAAAAAAAAAAAAAAAAAAAAGAGTCACGCACGGTCTCTAATGCATTTGCCTAAGACGACTCAAAGATAAAACCGGGCTTCTCCTCCTCTCCCTCCTCCCCCAACACCCACGCCTTTTTTTATCCGAAAGCATTCTGCACATAACGTGGTTTTCAAGTGCCTTCACGAACGGAGATACTGCAATTTCTGCACCTCAACAGGTTTTGGCAATGCATTCTGGATTCGGGCCCACATTGGATCATGCCACGATTTCGTACGATGGCGTCGTGTGACGTAATCTTACGTGATGCCTTGGTGACGTCATCTCATGAGTATTTTTTGCATCACTCGTGTTGACGATAACGGTCACCTTTAGCCTTTGATGAGGAATCTAAGGCTTTCGCCTTAATAACTAATAAGCGTCACGTGTCTGTGTGAAAGCGGCTTTTCTAAATCTTCAGTGGGAAATATTTTCAATACAGCTCAAGTTAATTGTTGCATAGAAGCACTCGTTTAAGAAAATTTTTTACAGAGCTCTTCATTTCAGTACTCAGCTTCTCTGCCAAAAAAAGTGTCTTCTCGGTCTTTGTACTTTCTCAGGTTCCTATGGTCGTCGGCCTCTTCTTGCTCAATCTGTGCTACTGCTTCGACGTGGATGTGCCTTAGAGAAGAAGAACTGGCGCATCCTTTGTACAGATGAAAGAAAAAAAGAAAAAGGAAAGAAATATCTCACCGCTCAATAAACTGTCCACTTTACCACTGCGAAAACTTGTGTCTGTGTTGTTTTACCCGTGACATTTCCTTCCTGGTGCATTGTCTCGTGAAGCTGCCGAATACCTTCTGCGAGCTTTCTTGATAACTGAAAAAAAAAACAAAGAGAAAATAACTATTTTCATATCTGCAGGAACTGACACCAGTGCGTTAAAATTTCGCATACTTTGATTCTACCTAGCACAGATTTCACCGTTCCATAACGTTCTTAGTGTTTAGCGCAACTCAAACAGACTCTGTCTGAGTTGTGCTAAATCCTCAGAACGTCACGGGATACGAACTCGCCCAAACTGCTACTCCTGTGAACTTCCAACATTCCGTTTCAGCTTGACTTCTTCCGAACAGTGATAGAATTCATACAAATAAAAAAAAGAAGAGTAAACGTGTGGTCGTCGTTGCCTGCATCACGATCATCATAAAAGGTGTTACAGAAAATCATTTAAGAGCTAAAGTTACGCGGTAAGTTCGTACAAACAATCTGACGTCACACTAATACGAATTATCCTTGTAGTATACTGTAAAAAACGGATGTTAAATAACATAAAATTTACAGGTATTTTCTGTTTTACCTACATGAAATTTCTTGGATTCGGCAAAAATGGATACTCTGTTTTTGAAATGATGTAATTTGTCAGTTCAACCCTGTAAACAAATAGTTTCTGTAAATATCAGAGCCACTTCGTAATAAATACCAAACATTGTTAGATTTTACTTGTTCTTTCACAGAAAAGTTATGTTAGAGCTCTCAAAACCTCGGGCATCACATCAATTCGCCTAAAAGTTTTCTATCGTGCTTCATCCGCTGCAAAAGTGCGACGCTTGGTAAAATAAAAGCCTTCTCTAGAGAAAAGCGTGAACTCGACAATGACCATCTTGCAAATTAGTAAAATTCAGACTTCGAGAAAAATTAATGCCAAACTCGACAAATACCAGATGCATGTCGGCGGCCGTGTTATGTGCCTTCCGTTGAGAGGTTCTACATGACAATGAACGCTGGGAAGGAAATGAAAGGTGTTGCGCCGATGCCGCACTACACTCTATTTGCAGGGAATGCCGCAAAGCATTGCGGATTCTGGACGCCATTGAGAACAAAGCGTGCACTACTTTATTATTTGAACTTTTTTACTAGGAAGAGAAAATTTCTATAGAAAAACAGAAAAAAATGTGTGCAAATACAAACATCCCGTTTTCTGGGAAGAAATTAGAAACGAAAAATCTCTGTAGAAAAGCCGAAAAGTAATATCAGAGAATGTACGCAAAACTACAGAAAACTACTAATACAGAAAACAGACAAGAACAAAACTGATATGTCACTAAATTTGCCATGCATTTTCTGTTTTTCTCGCAGGATTTTTTTTACAGTGTAAGAGTGAGGGCAAGAATCACTCTATAGGAAGACACTGAGAATAACCAGAGGTAGTCCTGGTTGTCTACACTGCACGGTGATAGTGTTTGCTAGTGTAAGGAGAGGAAGGAGGATGGAAGGGAGGAGGGAGAGAATGAGAGACGGACACTGACGAAGCAACCGTGTGTAAGTGAACAGCTGTAGCACGGCCGCTCGATGAAAAACACGTGTGTTTTCATCTAGCGGCCGTGGCTGTATAAGGCGACGATCTTAAAGGGCCCTAAAGCACTCCGCGTTTCAAGACGAGAGAATTGTTTCTTTCTCGCCTTCACTACACTTCCTGCAGGCGCTATCTGCTCCTCGTCGCTTACTTCTTCATAAAACACGCCGACAATGTCAGCGCTAAGCGTTTCGGTTTATCAGGATTTCGCGCTTTTGGATTACACGATGTTATCTCCGCTAGCACAGTCGAAACTCGCCACGGTGGTCTAGTGATTACGGTGCTTGACTGCTGACCTGAAAGTCGCGGGAAATCGAATCCCGGCCTCGGCGGCCACATTTTCGGTGGAGGCGAAAATGCTTGAGGCCCATGTACTTATTTTTAGGTGCTCGTTAAAGAATTCCAGGTGGTCGAAATTTCCAGAGTCCTCCACTATCGTGTCCCTCATAATCGCTTAGTTGCTTTTGGGACGTTAAACCCTAACAATTATTATCAATATGTGTAGTTCAAAAACGCACCAAACGAAGTGAAATCAGTTGATCGCGTGCGGTATTCCTGCGAGACAAGTCAGAACGAGCGTGTGACTGCATGCCAAAGCAGGGTATAGGAGACAATTGAAAAGTAACATTCCACGTATGTGGACCAATCGTGAGCTTATTTCCTCGTGACGTCACGTAAGGAGACGGGCTGGAGCCACGAACTGTGTCGAAAAGACGGGAAACGCCAGGAGAGAATAAGGCATTCTCGTTCATTCTATTTTTAGCGGTTGTCTAGAGACATTTAAGACACTGATCACCGGGAACCACAGCCCACTGCGACAAACGCTCGCAGCAGCGTTTCCATACCCTAGAGAGCGCACTAGCAGGAACTTCCGGTCGTCGTCACATGCGGGAACAGTCACGTGACTTGAGCAGAAACGTCCCGGATGACGTCGTACCACCACCAAAATTTGAATGAAAAGGAAAGTTCTGGCTTGGGTTCCATATAGGTAGCTCTATTTTACCAGTGTCAGTGGTTGGCCCATGTTACTGGGCCGCCCACTGACACTGGCGAGACGCTAGAGCTGTCCGTCAGCAGTATCCACTTATCAATCTGTGCGTTTAGAAAAAAAAAATTGTTCCAACGCAAGGCGCTACCAATAGTGAGACACGTACAATACAACTGTGTTTCAAAAAAAAAAAAAAGGTCACAGCGTTTCTCATGCCTTGGAGGAAAGAAAAAGAAAGGAGGGATCATGACGTCATGCTGCCAGCCTTGGCAAGCCAACCCGTTTTGAAGCCAGCAGTGTCGGCCCAACACGTGACATTTTGCGTCAAGATCACGCAAGAACGAGACTCACCGAGACTTCCGGGGTGTCCCGCCCGGTGGCTTTTAATCGAAGCGCGCTTGTTCGGCGCAGACTGCCCGGCTCACGCAGGAGGTTCAAAAACGGAACGCCACCGAGAGCACTAAAACCTACCGCACGCTCTGACGTTTTGATCACGTGTCGGGCCGACACGGTGGGCTTCACTCGTGTAACGTAATGCTCCTTTCTTTCTTTTTCCTTCCTCCATGCCTTCATGCACTCACCTAAGGCGACTCGACCGCAGCCATCTTCTAGTTCTTCTCAGACGATGTATTGATCTTGCCCCGCCACCCTTCGGAAGTTTTCTGCACCCTAAGGTGGTTTAGCACTGCCTTTAGGATCGGAGGCACCTCACCTAGTTTTGCACTTGCCTCCGTGACCGGCCTACCTTTGACCATGCTACGTTGTCACGTGATGACGTCATCATGAGACGTGACGCTACAATGACTTCATGATGTCGCCATAATGACGGCACATTTTTTAGATGCGAAGCAGCTTAGAGCGGAGTTCAATCCGGTGGTGTGCAGGCCTGACCACCCTTACTGCGCATGCGCCAACTCTCCCCCCTCTCCTCGCGTGAGCGCGAGGAGGTGGGAGGAGGTGGCGTGAGCGCTGCCTCCGCTTCATTTCTCCTCTCCCGTTTCTCTCTCTCCGGCGCAGCTGTGCGCTCGTATATAATGCGACGCGCGCTCGCTCCGTTGCACTCTCCTTCGCAACGGCGCTATGGATGTCAACGTTGGCGCCAGTTGTAGCGGCATCGGTAACGTAAGCTGTGACAGCAGCGTAAGGCAGCACCGCTGACACACAACTCCACACACAAATCAAACATACACGGAAACATACAAATGGAAACACAAGTGAACACCAGCGCTGCTTCGCATCGCCATATGGTGCCCTTTAGTGGGAGATGGTGTAATTTTTTTTGCGGATCTGTGACGTCATCGGGACGTCATCACGTGATGATGATTGTTCGCATCACTCGCGTGGTCCCCCCACGCCGCGGAACGCCGACGGCGACGGTCAATTTTCGTGTTTAACGAGGCATCTAAGGCTTTCGCCTTAAAAAAGCTAAACGGTTTAGAGTTCTACGTGTTCTGTATAAATAACTGCAGGGTTTTTACGTCCCGAAACCACGATATTATTATGAGGGACGCCGTAGTGAAGGACTCCGGAAATTTCGACCACCCGGGGTACCTTAACGTGCACCTAAATCAAAGTTATACACGGGCCTCAAGCATTTTCGCCTCCACCGAAAATGCGGCCGCCGCTGCCGGGATTCGATCCCTCGACCCGGGTCAGCAGTCGAGTCTACGTATTTTTCTAGGTGGGAGCGGTAAGCAGTCCCTGTTAACGATCAGCTGGGAGACAAGACCGTATGTGTGTATTTAAAGAAGTGTTTGACCATAATATAGAGCCTTGTGTACTGTACTATGGCAGAGCAGGAAGCTGTCCTTATTAAACACCTTAAACCCACCCTTTAAGATCAGTGCTGTACGGCAAAACATAAGAACATGAAAATATGGTTGACGATTTAGAGTACTACGTGTACTCCACTAAGTCAGAGTAGTATGCCGTCCCGGTTGACTATGTACAGTTTTTTTAATATGATCTGATACATAGAGAAAGAATATTTAGAGCACTTACAAGAAAATGCACACGGTGAGCTACAGTGCCTCAATTTACAGGCAACCATTTGCAGCGCTGGGGGGGTATCCTTGTACACAGGGAAAAAAAAAACAAGTATAAAAATAGATTAAGTGATGGACACGAAAGAGAAGGAGGCACTTAGCTAGATTCTCAGTATTTTATTCAGCTCTTTAAAACGTACTCCACATAGAAACGAAACTAAAGTCTGCCGTAGTATATACGTATATGTGCCTGAGACAAAAAATTGTCGCTACTGTAAATTTATTTGAAGGCACGTGGAGGATTAGTATTCTATACTTAAATGAAGTGCATCACTTTACGTTTCACACGTAGTTAATTTTCGTGGGGTTGAAATTTTAGCAGCTGTGCTGTTTAGAGGAGCCCCGCTCCCAAAATTACGCGTGTGGTTTCTATCGGCCTTTTGCTTGCTATGGGTTTTGTTGAGCGCTGTGGCACCAGTGGAAAAGGCGAGAACTTGCCTCCGGCAAGGAGCGAACCTGCAACCTTCGAAGGTTGCAGGTTTGGTCCCCTGCCGGCGGCCGGTTATCTTTTCGTCCACTTCAGCTTCTTCACATTTATGTCACAATTACTACAAATAACTTACCCTATACTTTCAATGTAACTTCCGTCAGTTAATTCTCATTTTTATCCAAAATGTAGCGCAGTGCCAACACGTCCCGCGAAGAGCACTGATAAGCGCACTTACATTTAAGCTGTGGTATTTATTAGGTCTTGGTTTTTCTTTTCCATTTTCTTGCATTTTATAGGTGCTTACGCAATACAGAGATTTCGGAATAACCCTTTCAAGCTGAAGCGACAGCGAAGCGCAGTTACTTTTTCTCAAATGAATTGAGCAGAAGAGAATTTCGTCCCTGTCACTGGGTACATTGGAGCGAGCTTTCGGAACATAACGCTAGCCGACTTCCGTAGGAGATCAAAATTAGGATGAAAAGCAGAGGCACAAGTGCTCGTTCCTTTACTGGTTTGAACGGAAAGACGTAGGGCGCGTGCAAGCTGTTTTGAAACCACACTTATGAAACGGTCATGGCTTGAAAGCCGTTACATCTAAGTGGCTTGCCCCAAAGTACTTGGTCTTTGTGTTGATGCGTTGATGACGGCAGGTTAGCTGTATAGGGAATCATCGGAGCCGGAGACCGTGCTATACTACTAGTAGCGCACAAAATATCTATGTATTTTCTATTAAAGGAACACACCACCTTACACTTACGTATTGTTGTTGCGCCTCAGATATGCGTAACATTTGCTTTTTGATCGACAATGTTCGCAAGTATGAACGCAGCCGCTTGTGCAAGATGGCTGGGCGTTCAGCAAGTGCTTAAACTTTGGCCGGGGGGGGGGGGGGGCTGAATCATGTGACAGACAGACAGACAGACAGACAGACAGACAGACAGACAGACAGACAGACAGACAGACAGACAGACCAAAATTTCTGCGTTGAAGTATCCCAAGAAAGACTATTGTCTTAAATATGGTTATGGCGATGTTAGTGCCAAATTAGTGAATCATGAATAGCAAATTCGACTACATAGATTGGCCTATAGAGTTTGTGTGGCACAGACTTGCGCTCAGGGGAGGGGGGGGTGCTGGTGGGGCGTGCAGTCCCATCCCATGTCGAAACATGCGCATGCCTATGTATGGGCCATGTCAAGTCTGATTTGGGGAAGGTATACTTGACCAACGCCTCCTCTAAATAGAGGAGGCGCTGACTCGACCATACCTATCAGGGTGTTGCTTGCCGCATATGACAGACACAAAACGGACCAATGTTGTACAGGGGACCCGCACTGAAGCATTGAATAACGTCATACAGAACACTGCGAACGCCAACAGACGCAGGACAACGGATTACGCGCTGTGAGTGCAACGAAATTGACTAATTGGCAGTAAGTGCGATGCGTGAAAATGGCCTCATGAGACCTGCTTGCGTACGAACGTTTAACATTTTAAGTAAGGCGATTATGCCCGTTGTATTAAGGGCATAACTTATCCTGGGGCTCGTCTGTACTGCATTTGGCTGATTATTGGGATTGTCGGAAGAAGCTTCTTTTACTGAAGATGAGTGAGTGAGTGAGTGAGTGAGTGAGTGAGTGAGTGAGTGGTGAGTGAGTGAGTGAGTGAGTGAGTGAGTGAGTGAGTGAGTGAGTGAGTGAGTGAGTGAGTGAGTGAGCGAGCGAGCGAGCTAGTGAAACAACTTTATTCGGTCCGCAACAGACGCGAGTAAACTCAACAAAAAGGCCTAAAATTCTAAGTCCTTGTTCATAGTAAACCGCAGCACTTTACTGCCGTTAAACATGCAACAATAATTTTCGTAAGAAATAGGGGCAGGGGGGACATGTCAATTAAATACTTCCCGAATTTTACCATGATTAACACTAAGATAACTGTTATGAACTCAGTTTCGCGCACGGGACTTAGAATACTAGAGAAACCGGGTGTTTGAGAAAGGAAGCACCGCGGGAAAAAAAAAAGAAACAGTCGCATGATACCACAATAATACAGCTTAGACACCACCTACTATTTTGTTGAAAAGAAAAAAAGGGGTTGGGCATATGGGAGAACACGCATTCACGCAGCGACACTGCCATATTAATGCACATTTTTTTTTCCTTCGCACTCACACGGCACGTTTTTCAAAAAGAACAGCACCTGAGGCTGTTAGGCAGGGAGCGACGTAAAAGCCACATCAGCGTCCCTTCGGAAGCCAAACAGTCGCACTCCCCTCCGTAAAGGAGACGGCTATAGGGCTATGAATATCAATATAGCGCGCCACAACGACAACCGCATTCCGTCGTCTTCATAAACGAAGAATGGCGATAAAAAAAAATGCATCGATGGGTGTCTCGCATCACCGTCCAAAAACGAATCTACTCCGCACGTCTCCATATAACTCCACCTTCTTGGTATACTAAAAAAAAAAAAAAAAAAAAAACACCTATCTTGGAATAAAAGAAACCAGAAAACCAAACTATGGCCCCAACAAAATAACGCGAACCCGTTGGAATAACATGCGCCGTAGAAGAAGAAGAGGGTGTAGGTGTAGAGAAAAAGGGGTGCCGGAGCCGAAAAAGAGATTTCACGCGCGTTTTGCCCCAGGCGAACGAGTACAAACAAGCGCGCGTATGAGGCTGGGTGAATGACGGTGTGCACTCGTAAAAAAGTGCATATGTACTGAGCGACTTCCTTTATAGAGCATCCCGGGAAAAAAAGGATGTGCGATGAGGAGGGCGAAATGCGCATGATCAAGAAAAATTCCAGCTATCACGCAATACGCCCAGGCATATATTGCTATACGCACTTAGGCTGTGAGAAGAAATGCGGTGTGGCTTTCAATGGCGACGAGTGGCGCAGTCGGTAGGATGGCAGTGACAATCTATATATATATATATATATATATATATATATATATATATATATATATATATATATATATATATATATATATATATATATATATATATATATATATATATATATATATATATATATATATAAAGGTAGTGTGTGGACGAAAATGAAGCATAAGGAAATCTTTAACCCCGTCGCCTTTTAAGAACGCAGGGAGGCAGCTAAATCAATCGAAAAAAAAAAAAACGGAAGTTACCGTGAGCCCAGCGGAGTGTATGCTCGTGATGCAACGTTGCCAGACAAGAAAACAGAGACCAAGAACTCAATACGCGAGGTAAGCTAAAAGAAAGACAGCTAAGAGGGCGCAAAAATCTATGAAAAGAAAAAAGAAAGTAAAAAAAAAACATGAACACGACTTGAAGCGAAAGCAAGAGCCAAAGTGCATTCATAAGTCACAAGGTCTGACTTTGTTGCTTTATATTCTGTCTGCCTTTGCGTAGCTCCTTTTATTATTATTATTTTTTCACTCTCTCAGTTCGAGGTCTTCGCAATTCAACCCCATTTTTTTCGCTGTTCGCTCCCTAAACGCGGTAGACCACTCCCGATTCACAGAGTCCATAGGGTAAAAACGGGAAAGCGAAGTATTTTCGGGAAAATGTGAAAAAAAGGGCACAGACAATAAGAAACGGGGAGTGACTCGACGACAGAGACGCAATAAAATAAGCACATAAAAAACAAGAAGCAATAGAATGAGAATAAACGAAGCACTTCGAGACACTAGGGCCCTTTGATGTAAAACAAACGCTTTTTTTTCCCCCTGCGCGTTACAAACAAATAAAGAAAAAGGCACACAGATTCTCGGGAAGCGATGGGGCCAAAGGGTGCAGATATTATCAAATACTGAAAAAAAAATGTCAAGTAAAAGATGGCCGCGAAGGTAGGAGTCACTTGGTTTTTGGGTCGAAAAACGGGGAAAAAACCGGGAGCCCCAAAAAGGGAGATGTTATAAAAAAGTGAAGAATGAAACAACAGTTAAAAAATTGAACGGGTGTATAGAAGTAGGGAAGTGTTGGTGTAGGCAAGGGCTCTCGAAAGACGAAGTACTGCCGGGGGGTTTGGGGAAGTAGTGGCGAGGACGGGGTGACGAGGGGGGAGGGTAAGGTGTCTACGAAGGAGCTGTAGGGAATGCGAATTTAAAAAAAAATAATGCCATAAAAAAAGAGCGAAAATCATGGTCTCGACCTTTTTTCCCGTTTTTTTTCTGTTTTTGCAACGCGCACTGACTCTCAAACACACGCACACCTGAATACGCGGACGGTGGCTTTAAAGGGCCAGCAAAATGCTGCGGGGTCGCATCGATGGTAGGCAGAACGGCGTGGAATAACGGTAAAGAAATGGAATGAGAATGGGGAGGCGCTGAGTACGGATTCGTACTGCAGTGCCTTATATAGCGATGCGTGGGAGTAGAGCATAAATAGGCGTTCAGGAATGTGGCGCGCTTTTTCTGTGTGTGTGTACGCGTGCGTACGTCTCAAACGGTCTTTCCCGCCAATACCCCCCCCCCCCGCGCGCGTAATGTGATGAGTGCTGACGCGTGTGAAGTGTCGCAGGGCTTTTTTTTTTTTTAGGCACCAGAGAGCAGCTTGAGTGTTTAGGATATCAATCGGCATTTCACGCCTTCCCTTAAGATACCGGCCCTTTTCCCGGCCACTATAAGCATTGATGTAGTCAGGGGGGAGGCGATTGGGGCCTCAACAATCCTCCCCCTCCCCCCCTCCCCCCCCCCGAAAGTCTTCAGTTTTGTATGTATATATCGACGAATACATACGAACGCACACACAGACATACCCATAGGGTAATTGACCCCCCCCCCCCCCCACCACCACCCCGGTAAAAAATTTCTGTCTACGCCGCTGATTATAAGCCCTGGATTAGGCTTACTGCTTTCAAGTTTCAGGTTTATTGTTTGTGAAGTAGCGATACACAAAGTGAAGGAGATGTTTTACAGATTAGTGGGACCCACGATGAAGAAGGCGTGCATTAAAAAAAAAGCACAGACAAATGCAAGAATAAGTAACGTCAATATATCAATGTTATAGAATAACCAGAGCATAGCAAACGGCAAAGCTTGCACTAAGCTGAGCAAGGCTTGAAACAGTGGAGCTGTACAATTCTGAAGACTAATGTGGTTGCATCTAGATTGTTTCTAGGCCTTAGCTAGGCGATACAGATTCTAGATTGCTTTCAGGTTGTTGCTAGGCTTCAGTTTGGTGATGCTAGGTTGCTTCTAGGTTGGCGCTAGGCTTTAGCTAGGTGATGCCAGGTCGTTTCTAGGTTGCCTCTCAGCGCGGAGAGGTTCGAGACAGACCACAGACACGACACGGATGTCCAAACTCCAGAGACAGAAACTCGCGCTGAAACCGAGCGTTCGCACTTCCCAAAGCGTTGCGGGCAAGTCGTCGTTCACTTAGGGCGTCCATTGCTTCGAGGTCTTCCCGTAGCAGCCGCTGCCTTTCCCGTTCCCTAGTATTCTCTCGTCGTATGTATCGCTGAATCACTCCATACAGATGCTTCAGCGAAGCCGAAACTTGCGGCCACGGTGTTTAGCACTCCATGGCTTAATCATGACGGTTTATTAAAGCTTTTTTTCAATTACTGGATACGCCTGTCTAGAAATATTAATTTGTGTTGGCAGCCAGTCTTTTGCCTTCTTCATTTTTAGTGGACCCGCGGTGACTGGTGGGATTTGCCCAATTTTTGTGGCACATGCTCGTTGTTTTTTGCACACACCAAAATTTTTGCGGCCGGCTTGAACAGATTCGCTGTGAAAAACTAAACTGTACTTTGCTCCAAATGGCATTGTATTTTGGTTTATCTACTCATTCAATGCAGTTGAATGAACTACATCTGCCGGACTATTTTTGAGCGAATGCACATTGCTACAAAAGTCAGGCTATAAAGTTACATTAATGCTGTTACTTTAAAGCTCCCTTCGTCTTTGAGCACGCCTACGTTTAAAAGCATCTCTAGTTAACTGCCATATTATCTGTTGGCCTTAATTAGGCTGTGTCTAACGAAGAAACGGAGTTCTCTATCTATTGTCGGGCCAATGGTTGCGTCACGAGACTGTCTGCGCACCCTTGTATGCTCCTTCAGGTTGGTATGTTTAAGGGTGAAGTGGCAAACACAGACAGAGAACATAGGCCTACGCAAAGCGCACCCCCCACACTCAACAAATTGAAGTATGTGAACGAGGTCCCTGTCTATGGGAAAGTTCATGCGGTTGTCTCACTGTCCGAAGGGAGACATACAGTTCCACTTGCATCCTCTTCGTGGGCTAGCCTTGAAAAGATAAAAGGTTTTGAAATCTGGCCGTCCTTGTATTGGCTGCTAGTGGTTAGAGTCCCTAGTTGACGCGTTGAAACAGTGAGGAAAATATATTCTCATTGTCTATGCATGTCTATGCATTAGGTACATGCTCAGTACCGCATTAGCCGAATTTGTATGCATATAATAATCAATTTCGCTGCGAGCTTCCAAAAATTCAATGAAAGCATATTCTGCGCGTAAGAAAAGAAAAGAGAGTGCCGGGAAGTTGGGCGGAGGTATCGCGTCGTGCCCTTCGGCACGCGACGCCGAGGCTAGGCCTAATTTCTTACTTCTTTTTTTTTTCCCTTCTCTTTCCCGAAAAAAACATTAACAAAAGAACCGCCGCCGTCAATGTGTAGCTTCTATAGGTGCATGCCTGCTCGCTGCAGCCGCCTCCCCGACAACGCGTGCGTCATACGAACGTACCCCTTTCGGGCCCAGACGCCCGCAGTCTCTCGCTTTCCTTTGTCATTAAACAATTTTTTTTATCTATTACTTTTTGATGACGGCGGCGCATAAACAAAAGAACAACGGAAAGGAACACGACTACCAGACGACGCTGTAGTCCTCAAAAGGGATATAAAGGTTTAAAGAAAAACGAGACATAAAAGAAAGGAGGGAACCCTAGTCAGGCAAAAGGCAAAACGAAAGAGAAAAAAGTCAACGTAAGCCAGAGTCGGGACAAAAAAAAAAAGGGTTATAAAGAATGCGCCTAAAAAAAAGTATACGAGGGAGCAGGCAACCTTCCGTAGTGATAGCGACGAAGTATTAAAGACTAAAGCGACACGGAAACGAATAGCACAAGAATGGCAAACCACGAAATGAAACAACCAAGGGTAAAGGAATGAGGCAGAGAGGTTTATTAAAGTAGTCAGTGAAGGAAAAAAAAAAGAAACAGAAAACTGAGCAACATGAACAAAACGAAAGGAACAAGCCACACACACACAAAAAAAAAATGAAATAAAAAAAATGATACGAAGACGCCGTGATGGCGCGTGCTGAGCGCCATTTCTGCACGTGCCAACCCTTTGGTTCCCCGTCTGCGCGCCCTCCTCTCCCCCCGCGATTTAGAAAAACCCTTCTTCCCCATTTCGTCCCCCCCCTCCCCGTTCCTAATTTGTTTCTTAATTTTTACGCCGAGCCGCGGCGCCCACCGCCGCTCATCCTACCACATCCTCGAAGGCCGCTGGGGGGTGGGAAAGAAGGAAAAAGAACCGGGAACGGGAGGGTTACGAGAAAATAGGGAGAGGAGGAAACTGCGTCGGCTACGCGAGCCTCCCCCCTCCCCACTTACCCCAACATCAACCCTTTCCTAGAACCCCCCCCCCCCCCCGAGGCACGCAAGTCGGGCGTTCGCGAGAGCGCGCGCGAACGCGTGTTTGAATAGACGAGAGGCCCCCCACCGATGCCGGCAGCGCCCTCTACCGACGCATCCCTAAAACTCCCTGGCAGGCGGGAGGACAGGCAGGAGATCCGAAGCCGCGGGAGCGCTCTGGGGGGGTCTTGACTTCAAATCAAAAAGAAGTCGGTAAGAGACGATAAGAATAAAAAGAGAGTGATACATAAAGAAAATGACAAAGATAAAGAGGGAGTCGCAAGAGATTGCTGTAAAAAAAAATAAAGCGGGAGGGGGGCATTAGGGAAGAAAACAGAGACAAGTCGAAAATGAAGGACGGGTGGGTTTGCGGAGGGCTTCGGGAGGACCCTAAAGAACAAAATGAAAATTAAAGGGAGTGGCGGTGATGAGGAAAGGAGTTCGGGGGCGGGGGGTGGGGGGGGGGGGGGTGACAAAAAACAGAAGGGACCGAGGCTGACGGAGCAGAGAGAGGGGGGAGGAGGAGGAAGAGAAAGAGCTCCATCAGAAAAGCTTAGTGCAGGAACTCAATATCTCGATGCAAACACACGACGCACGAACAGACACGCGTCGCGAGATGCGAGCCAGGCGAAAGCTGGGGGGGGTGGAGGGGAGCGCCAATAGAAAGGGTTTAGGGAATCGGGAGGAGGGAAAAAAAGGTTGGGGGGATCGGAGCCCACCCGAAAGGGTTGAAACGGGATAGCGGCAACGCCGCCGGCATGTGTAGGGAACGAAGAGGCAGCGAAGAACGGTCGCGTTGCAGGAAGCGGAATAGAGGAAACCGCGTAGACAACGTGGAATGAAGGAATAGGGAGTCGTAAATAAAGTGACCGATAGGCGTGACGCCGTACGTATGATGCTCAATCTTTCCTTGAGAAATCTCCAAGCAATATTTTGTCAAGCGTGCTCGCATACTTAAAAAAAAAGGGGGGGGGGGGGGGACAATGCAAAAGGGGACGAAGCACAAGAGTAGGAACACACAGGATGAACGATGACTAACAACAAAAGGTTTTACGGCCTCGACGCATAATGAAAGGAAAACTGGCGGTAAACCAACGGCACCGTGAAATTTCAAGCCTTCGTCACCACATATGAAAAGTTGTGAACAGATTACAAATGTTGTAGGGGCTATCGAAAGACCACTGGTGTACTGACGGAATCACACTATGTCCAGTCCACAAAATAGCCGCTTCAGCTGCTATTTTGTGCAGGAATATGCAAAGACCGACGCCGTAATGATATCTAGCCGTCATGCTGCACGCTAGGTTCCTGTGCTATAATTTAAGCGTTAAAGAAAGCTTGTAGCTAACGTGGAGTACCTGCGGACAACAACAGCGTCCACAGCCACGCGATCCATCCCTCTAGACAAGTGTGATTCCGGCTGTACAGTTTCAACGCGCGGAAACACTAGGCTGATGCGAGATAATTTAGCTCTTCTTTGTTTAGTATTATGGACGGTTCGCTAACGCAGGCGTCGCCCCTTCAGTAGATAGCAAAGCTCTACATACTTGTTACGGCGGCTGGGCACAATGTCGATAGATTTATGTCAGTTCCTGTTTTTAGAGTCAATAATATATGACGCATGTGTCAGCAAATACGAAGGACGCGTATGTTAGCAAGCAAGTGCATTACCTGCTGAAACAGCGCATTTCTTTTTAAGGGAGGCGTAGATGATATCCGGAGCTTGCACGCTCAGCTACTGGGGTGATGACGAATGTAGGAAGTGTGGAAGTGTGAACATACAATTCCACGATTACACGGACATACAATTCCATGTCCTCGATGAAATGTGTCTGTACTAGCGTCCTTACGAAGAAGCTGGAGCTGTTGTCTAATAATCCATTTTGCAAATCAGAGTATTCCCGAGAGCGGTCAGGTGTAGATCTCTTCACCCGAAGAAATCAGCTGCTGCCGTTATCGTGCATGCGTGGTATGAACGTTCTCGTTCGTCCCGTGAACACGCGAGAGCGACAGCGAAGAACGGAACCCACTAACCAAGTGATCTGTGGCCACGACAAGCATAGGCCAGCCGTGCCCACAAACCAGACAATATATGTTGAGGAATTCGTGACGCTGGTCGTGAATAATGCTTGCACGGCAGGAGTTGTACGGTGGTTGTACGGCAGTGTCACATGCGTACTGTAATCATCATCGTCATCATATAGTTGAGGCATATCACATGCCCATAGGTTCTGCTTCATGTGTCAGCCAAACCTCTATCGCATTGCATCAAAAGGAAATAAAATTTTCGAATGGCTTGTTTCCCCTCTTGTTTATACGGCACGCACCGTGTGACTTAAATGTGTATTTGCTTGCTCAAGCAATACAATTTTTCAGTTGTGAGTCAGCGCTCGCGTCGTCTGCTTCTTTTGCCTACGTCTGTTCCGCGCAGAACGTTTACTACGGCACGCACCGTGTGACTTAAATTCAGTACAGTATATTTGCTTGCTCAAGCAATACAATTTTTCAGTTTTAAGTCAACGCTCGTGTCGTCTGCTTCTTTTGCCTCCGTCTGTTCCGCGCTGAACGTTTACCCGAACATGTTAACTTACCAACCCGCCCAACTTGCTGCGTTACACCGTCATCAGCCTGACTACGACCACTGCAGCGCAAAGATCTCTCCCATGTTCCGCCAATGAAACCAGTCCTGTACTTGCTGCCGCCATGTTATTCCCACAAACTTCTTAATCTCATCTACACACCTAACTTGCGGCCTCCCTCTCGCGCGTTTGCCTTGTCTTGAAATCCAGTCGGATACTCTTAATGGCCAGCGGTTATCTTGCCTTCGAGCAACATGTCCTGTCAGTGTCCATTTGTTATTCTTGATTTCCACTAAGATGTCCTTCACACGCATCTGTTCCCTGCCCACTTTGCACAAGCCTGTTCCTTAACTTTACACCGGTCATTTTTCTTTCAATGGTTCTCTGCATCGTCCTCAGTTTAAGCTGTGCCCTCTTCGTAAGCCTCCAGGCTTCCGCTCCATAGGCAAGTACCGGTAAGATAGAGCTCTTATGTACCTTTCTTTTGAGAGATAGTCATGAAGTACCATTCATGATTTGAGAATGCTTGCCAAATGCCGTATACGCCCCATTCTTATTCTTCTGGTCAGACATCCCTGCCCTTCCTCTCTCCCGTTTTCCTTCCTTCCTTCTGTTCATTTTAACCTCATTCGTTAGAATTTGCCCTCACTACCTTTCCAAAGTATACGTATTCCTTTACCACATAAAGTACAAAGCGACGGAGTACATCGTCCAGGCTTGAAAGACCAAGCCTGCAGGTGCAGGCCGAGTTGGTCCTAATGTGATACAGATAATCAATGCCTTTAAAGCTGTCGAGCTAAAAGAATACGATCAAGCCTGAGCGATGTCGACTATCTGGGCCACGATGATTGCCCGCCGCCTTGCGGTTCCGAGGGTTGATTCGGGCTAAACGCCTCGTCCTCCACCACCCGCACCATAAGTGAAGATGTCAATCAGGGCCTTTCCCTCCAGAAGCACTCATAGTTGGGCGGGTTGGTAAGAGCTCATGATTATGAAACGGCGAAACGAAAAAACACGCAACACTGGCGACGAAGAAGACACGAAGACAATCGCCGGTGTTGCGTGCTTGTTCGTTGCGCTGTTTTGTAATCACTTTTCCGCCTGCTTTTACAGCAGAGCTGTTAGGGTCGAGGTGTGCCGCGTGTTGTATATAAAATATGATCATCATGATCATCACTGAGAACCGGTAGGCACTCGGTCACCGCTCAAGCCCTCGGTACAGATGGTTAACAAGAGAAGCTGCAATTTGCAGCCCCTTATCGGTGTTTTGCCGCCCGTGTGTTCCGTTGTTAATTTTCAGTTGACCAGTGCGGCAAGTAGTGGGATTCGGCCAATTTCTCTGACACATACGCACTATAGGAGTTTTTTACAGCAGAGCTATTATGGTCAACATTTGCCTACAGGCACAGAGAGAAAGAGATAGAAAGATACGTACCAAAAAAAAAAGATAAAGAAAGAGCAAGCATAGCCATGTATAGTGTAGTACAGTAAGGGGTGGGAAAGAGATAGGCGAGAGGGTATAAGCTTAGCCAAGTCAGGATGACCTAGGTGCTCGCCAGATCTGTTGTGACCCAGCCCTATAGGGCTGGGTCACAACAGATCTGGTGACCTGGTACAACAGGATGACCTAGGTTCTCACCAGGATGACCTAGGTCATCCTGGTGAGCACCTAGGTCATCCTGTTGCGACCCAGCCCTATAGGGCTGGGTCGCAACAGGTCACTGTGCTCATTTTAGCAGAGAAGCTGTTCTTAGACGAGGCTTTGACGTTCGGGAGCCGTCGTAGATGGGAAACGGGTAGGTGCCACTACTCACGACTCCCACCACCCACCACTACGTCTACTCCTACCACCGCGGCCCCTCCTCCGACTTCATTCCGACTTCATTCCCACTTCATCACAGTTCATTCAACCAACTTCATTCCGCTGCATTCAAATCCCACTTCATTCAGCCAGCTAAAATAATTGGCGAAGCACATCACCCCCCGCTCACCACTTGTCGCAGGCCGCGCCGCAATGTTTGAAAACTTCGGTTTCAGGCTGTTCCGTTAATATTAAACGCAAGACACGAGTGGCCGAGTATGTTCTAGAGCTAACGCAAGCACCAGCGATTACACTGGAAGCATTGTTAAATAGCGCAAAAGAACAAAGGTACACGGGCTAGGAAGACGATGCAGGCGCAAACTTTCAACGGTGAGTTCTTGGCGCTATTCCACAATGCATTCCTACTAACTAACTATTCATACCAACTAACTCGGCTGTCCTAACCACGACGCCTGGGGTTCAACAAGGCATGCATAAAAGCCGACCAACTTCACGGTACAGTTTCCTACAATATTTACTATCTTTCTACTAGAGGGACCTCTGGCGCTGACATCATTCAGCCACCATGGGAATGCTGGATTTGCCTAATATTCGTTCTTGCGGCTTCAAAAGCACTTGTGGCTTTGTTTATTGTTGTGTTTGTTTCGCATAAAAAAATTGATCGCTATGAACTTCGTGACTCGATTTGAACTGGTGAGCCTGAAAGGTCAGGGTTGTGAACTGGCACCGCTGAACGTTTGCTGAACTTCGTCTTGAGACAAAGCGGCTGCGGACGACACGCAGACAAACGGAGTCGACACAGCGAAGCTTAGACAAATCCGTGTACTACCCATCATTTCCACGCTTGCTGAAGCGCGATGCGTTGCAGCTCCCATAGACACTAGCGCCAGTTTTTCCTCTAGTGCATTATGACGAAACTGTGCATTTATTTCACATACTGGCACATTATCGACGACCGACGTCACTGCTCACCGTCATCAATGCACAGCGGCTGTTGCTTGTACTTTGAGTTTTTCTTTTACTGAGCGCAAGCTCTCCCAATAGAGCGTTTCATCTTTACTGGCTGCGTTTGCGCTGTTCACAGTCACAACACCGTGACATTATGATGATGGTGATGAGTCCGCCTCGGTGGAACAGTGGCTACGGAGCTCGGCTGCTGACCCGAAGGTCGCGGGTTCGATCTTGGCCGCGGCGGTCGCATTTCGATGGAGGCGAAATGGTAGAGGCCCGTGTACTGTGCGATGTCAGTGCACGTTAAAGAACACCAGATGGTCGAAATTTTCGGAGTCCTCCACTACGGCGTCTCTCGTAATCATATCGTGGTTTTGGGACGTTAAACCCCAGATATTATTATTGTTATTATGATGGTGATGATTTCTTACCGAATTCCACTTACGTCAACTAAATGCCTCAATAATACCTGGGCTTTAACGTCCCAAAACCACGATATGATTATGAGGGACGCCGTAGTGAAGGGGTTCCGGAAATTTCGACCCTCTGATGCTCTTCAATGTACACTGACATCACAACATACGCGGGGCTCTAGCATTTCGCCTCCATCGAAATGCGACCACCACGGCACGGATCGAACCCGCGAACTTCGGGTCTGCAGCCGAGCACCGCAACCGCTAGAACACCAGCGGCGGACGACGAAATACCTTGCTTAGCTAGCAACCATATACCTGTATTTACTTACTCGCGTACAACCGGCAATGCGTAACTTTTGCTAATTTCTGGTTATGCCGAATAGTGTCAGCTAAACAGCGGCTCACGCTGGCTAGTGACAGTTAATCGTTGGCTTAAGATTGGCTATCCTCTTAGCAAGATTTTGTTCGTTTTATCTCAGTCCACTAACTGAGCTGTCTACGATTGTCTACGATTTTCTTTTTCTCTCTGGCGTCCCTTTAAACGACCGACACCGAAACTGCGCGGCTACGCGAAGACGGCTTGGCCTCGGCCGCGCTGCACCAGCTTGCGAGACACCCCAAAAACGGCAACTCCTCCGGGTTCGCGCACGAAGCGTACACGCACGCACCAGACGGTGAAGTCATTACGCAACTAGCAATCGCCTTTCATTTTTAAAAAAAATTTTTTTTCTTATACTTCGAAACCCGCTTTAACTTGGTCGTATTCGACGTTCCGCCGCTTTGCCCGCTGCCGCTCAGACACACTCACTCTCCGAGACCCGGGCACGGCGGCCGCTCATTTATTTCCGCGTAAAAAAGGCCCAGATCGATTTGGAAACGCACCGTTCGGTACGACGATACCGGGGACCTAGCCGTGCGCGCCTCTTGTATTTCCTTTCCGATCTTCTCTGTCTTTTTTTTTTTTAAGCGATGCTTCGTTTAAATATCACTCGTGACTGCCGCGTACGGCACGGCGTTCTTCCGACGGCATCGGGACAAACCGGTTCGCGATGTCTCGTTCTGGACGATCGAAGCGCGTGACGTCCGCGTTTTTACGTCCTCGCAAAACGACGCGCAGCGAACGTGCGTTTTTTTTTTTAACTCTTCCAAGCTGCCGGCGCTTGAGAGGGTCATTCGTTAGCAACCTAAATAATAACAATAAAAGGAAACGGAGCCGTCGCCCTAATGGGAACATGGGGAAAACTGAAGCTTCGCGTGCATCTTCCTGACGTATTACCAATTCTTTCTTTCTTTCATTATCTATCTATCTATCTATCTATCTATCTATCTATCTATCTATCTATCTATCTATCTATCTATCTATCTATCTATCTATCTATCTATCTATCTATCTATCTATCTATCTATCTATCTATCTATCTATCTATCTATCTATCTATCTATCTATCTATCTATCTATCTATCTATCTATCTATCTATCTATCTATCTATCTATCTATCTATCTATCTATCTGTCTGTCTGTCTGTCTGTCTGTCTGTCACATTGCGCAATATTCCCTCCCAACTGTTTCCTTCTACATGCCGGAAGCCCTTCATCCACGTGCTTACCGGTGCAACATTGTAGTTGCTACAGTCAACAACAATGGTCGCGAGTTTATATCCAGACGACAACGAAAACGTGACAACGCCAGATGGCAAGTGCACCTCGATAAGATAAGATAAGAGAGAGAGAGAATAAAATGAGAGAAATGCAGGGAGGCCAATCAGGTTTGTGGAATCCGGTTTGCTACCCTACACAAATGGGAGGGGAAAGTAAGATGGAAAGGAAAGCGGAGAGAAAAGTAGATTCCCGTTACTAGAAAACGGCTGATCGACCGACAAGTCCCACGATCGAGGAGAGCAGGCCCGTAGCCAGGAATTTTTTTAGGGGGGTGGGGGGGGGGGTGGGGGGGGGGACGCACTTGCCGAAGGGCTTGCCTGTTTGTAAAAAAAAAAAACAGTTATTTTCACTATTCATTTTCTGTAAAACGGAGCCGAAGAAATGAAGTTTAGAAAAATCCGTGTACTACCCATCATTCACGTGCTGGCTATCTATCTATCTATCTATCTATCTATCTATCTATCTATCTATCTATCTATCTATCTATCTATCTATCTATCTATCTATCTATCTATCTATCTATCTATCTATCTATCTATCTATCTATCTATCTATCTATCTATCTATCTATCTATCTCTCTGTCATGCGTTGCAACTCCCTTATACACTGGCGCCAGCTTTTCCCAGTGCATTATCAGGAAACTATGCATTTATTTCACAGACTAGCAGATTACCGGTGACCAACGTCACTGCTCACCGTTATCAATGCACAGAGGGGGGTTGCTTGACATTGAGTTTTTCTTTTACACAAGCTCAACCAACAGAGCGTTTCAATAGAGCGTTCCATCAGAATTTCGGGGGGGGGGGGGGGACAGGTCATCCCCCTGGCTACGGGCCTGCAGGAGAGCGTCAATCATTGCAAAACTACGCGTACAGATACACCGGCTTAGCTTCGAGGGCCGCAGCATTTGTGTACGCTTACGGGCGTCGGGTTTTCTTCGCGTACGACACCGCCACCCAATTCTGCTGTTATAAGAAGCTTCGCCTGTTAGGAAAGAAAAAAAAAAGATTGAAACGGGATAACGAACAAAAGATGTAACGCCTAAAGATCGGTGAAGGAGTTAAAAAATTAAGGGACCTTCTGCCTGTGAAAGGATGCGTAGATGAGACGCGAACTACAAAATCTAAAGGATAGAGAAAGAGAGAGGGAGAGAGTGCGAAAGAAGGATCGTAAAAGAGAGCGAGAAAGCAAAAGCAAGTAAGAAACACAAGTGAACATCGAGGAACACGAGGCAGTGCACTTCCAGGAACAGGGAATGTGCACCTATATGGAGGATGCAGCTGCGTGAACAGGGGAACCTTAAAAACAAAACAAAAAAAAAAAAGAAAAAGGAAAGAAAAGAAAAGGAGCAGTGCAATTATTTGGAAGAAGAAAACAAAATGATAAAAAAAAAACCAAGTACGGAATAATAGCGGGGAAGGATAAAGCCCTACGGCTAACAGCGAAAGCGGCGACGCCATTAAAATAAAGAAAGTCAATTACAGAGGCGAGCATCTTTAACGACAAAATCGGAAAGAACACAGCACCGAGTTCGGCGATGGAGGAGCGAAATAAGCGTAAAATAAAAGAAAACAAGTGAAACCTGTAATAATTCCAAATGAATTAAAAAAAAAGGGGGTACGCGAAAAGAAAGCCAGCGCTGGAGTGTGTGGGTGGGGTCGTTCTTCGCAACCCTCTCTCGCCTGGCTTTCTTTTTTTTTTTTTATCTAGCGTCCTGAGTTTCCGACAGCACCGATGCCATCGAAGTCCCCTCATCCCGGCTTTCGTCCCTAAAAATAATAATGACAATTAGAGAGGGAGACGCTGCTGGCGGTGCCATGGTCGTATAGACAGAGGGGAGCTACGAGGTGCCCTCTAGAGCTGCCTTATGAACAAAAAAGAAAAGAAAAAAAAAAACTGACAACCTTCCGGCGCGCACAGCGCATTTCTGGCTGAAGCAAAGAGAAAACGGTTTTAACGAAAAGGGCAGAGCCTAAAGGGTTTCTCTCTACGTCACAAGTTCCCCTAAGTCGTCGATGCGGGTATTCCTGTGAATGAAGCGCCACCTATGTTGTGTTCTTGTCGGGAATATGAAGGAGTGAGAAAAAATAAAAAAATAAATGGGGTACAGCCAGTAAAGCTTTCTACGGGGAAAGAAAGGGGTCATTGTCACTGATCGTCAAAAACAAAAGTATTGTTTTCGAGTAAGGGATTCGAAAGCGGTAACTCTTGACTACAACAAACAGCAGAAAAGCCCTTGTGTCAGTCAATTAGTTGTTTATTAATGAACTGATTGAAATTAATGTGCAAGCTGCTGGAAACGACTGCCTTTTGTATGAATACGCCTACATCCATACTAACATCCCAGATACCTTTATAACACCATCAGGGGCTCAGCCAGAAATTTCTTCGGAAAGAAAGAGAGGGTTCAACGACCTTTTGTGATATTTTATTTTGCTGTTATTTTGCTGTTATCTCGGTTCCTGTTTTAATTCCTGCCTTAATGCACAAGTGATATAGTTTTGACCACATGTGCTATTTCGGTTCCTTTTTGCCCGTATCGTCTTAAGAATGGTTAGCTGGAAGTCAGCGCCTGTCCTCGACGGTCGCTTGTCTTCGTGCCTCTGCCATGCTGTTTGCGTAGCTGATTACAAAAGAGTTTTTGCGTTTCGCTCCCATTGAAAGGCGTCGCCATTGTGGCTAGAAATCGAACCCACGTCCTCGAGATTGGCAGTCTGACACCGCAGCCTCTAAACTGTACAACGGCGAGCTATACGCAAGATTTGTCGTGTGGTCTTTTCGGGGCTCTCAGAGGAGGAGGAGGAGGAAAACAACTTTATTGTGTCCTGCGGAACGTCACTGGGTGAGAACAGCTGTGAGAGAGAGAGAGGCAAAGAAAAGGCAGGGAGGTTAACCAGGTTATACCCGGTTTGCTACCCTACACGGGGGGAGGAGGAAAGGGGAGGAAAAGAAGAGAGAAAGCAAGAAGGAAAGAGAGAACAAGTGATGCGCGCGCACACATGTCAGCGTTCACCACGCACACTTAGACAGCTGTAATTCCGGTGTGGGATTACGTGCCAGGACACGTGAGCGCTCGTTTACGGGTTGTAACTATTGCACGAGTCTTTCATTAGGCTTTGTTTTAACAGTAAAGCTGTTGAAGATCGCCGTAGTTCATGCGGTGTCACTGGGAAACTCCTTAAGTGGGCATGCGCCGCAAGGAATTAGGTAATCCCCACTAGCGTGTACAGCAGGTCCGAGTGTCAAACGAAAACGAACACACGGAAAAGAGAGAGAGAAAGAAAAATATGTAAAATGAAGAGAAAGAAAGAGAAAGCGATTGAAAGAAGGAGGGAAAACTAGAGAGAAATAGAGGGAATAAAGGCCTAAAACGATTAAAAAGACGGAAAACCTAAACAGAGATTGAAAAGAAAAGAGAAGGACAGAGAGAGAGAAAGAAAGCGAAAGATATAGAAAAAAACCGACATGAAGAAGAGATAGAAAAAACGGTGAAGAAGACAGAAAGAGAGAGAAAAAGCAAAATGGAAATAGAGAAACAAAAAAGTGATAGAAAGAAGCAGAGAGAAAGAAAGGGACGAAATAGAAATAAAGATAGAAAGAAAGAGAAAGAAACAGGTAGCGATGGAGAGAAGGATATAGAAAGAGAGAAATTGAAAGAGACAGATACTAAAAATACAAGTAACAGAGAGAAAGAGAAAGAAAAAAAAAAGAGAAAATCAAGGGACGCCACCAAGCTGCGCTCCTCCTTCAGGCTTGGCAACCACAGTGCGAAGCTGTCATAATTATTTTCTCGTAATTAACGGAATTTCAAATTGAAAGTTATCACTCTGCTTTTCCGCGAATGAGCTACGAGCTCCGACTCTGTGCGCGACAGTCGCGCGGCACTCGCTTAAAAAGCGTGCGCGCGCGCTTGTGCTATAAGGTGAAGGAAAATGAATATTTAAAGCATCCGCAGGGACCCCCCCGTATGATTGGAATAGCGTTATTGTGCCGATTATGTAAATTATACTCACCAACGGAAAAAAAGGAAACAGTAACACCGATGAAGGAATAGAGAAGGGTGATGAGGAGCAGGAACGAAACAATGAAGTTCGGTTTGCTACCCTCCTATGGGTGAAAGGAATTATGGGATTAAGAGAAAGGACGATGTGGAAGGAGAGTGCTAGAAAAGTAGGGGATATTATATCGTTTATTTTTTTAGTCATCACGCACTCTTCAAATTATCATCCTGAGAGAGAGAGAATAAAAAGAGAGAAAAGCAGGGAGGTTAACCAGAAGTGTAGCATCCGGTTTGCTACCCTGCACTAGGGGCGGGGTGCTACAGCACCCCGCCCTCTTTTTTCTTTTATCATCCTGATATTAAGATGATCCAAACGGGAAGAAGCTGGAGGATTGGCCAGAGGCACAATTGGGCCAATCCTCCCAGAGAGGGTGTTTAATAATAATAATGATGATAATAATGATAATAATAGTAACAATATTAATAATAATAAAGTTACTGCAGATCCACGAAGTGAATGCTGATGATGGAGCGAGGCTCCTTGGAAGCCAGTCTACGTCATTTTAGTTTACTAAGTGTAGCGCCATTGACCGATGCGCTAGCGCTGCACAGTCTAAGTACGAGCGGCTTGCGAGCAATGCAGCGCGCTGTACGCGGCTTGTATGCGCGTTCTATGGAGGAGCGGCGCGGCGCCGGCGCAACACCTGCACGCGGTCGGTATGCGTGCTGCGTGTGCTCTGCGAACAGTTCTGCTCACGACGTCATGACCTTGATCGATACGCTTGCTGAGAGAGGGTTTCGGAGCGGCGCCGCAGCTGTTCCGACGGGGACCTACGACGACGACGGCGACAACGGACATCGTGCGAGCCTAAGGAGCTTCGCTCCTAATAATAATAATAATAATAAGAACAATATGATTACGAGGGACGCCGTAGTGGAGGGCTCCGGAAATTTTGACCATCTGGTGTTCCTTACCGTGCGCTGACATCGCACACTACACGGGCCTCTAGCATTACGCGTCCACAGACATGCGACCGCCGCGGCCGAGATCGAACCGGCGACCCTTTGGGTCAGCAGCCGAGCACCGTAACCGCTACACCATTGCTGCAGCAGACCAGAGTGAATACGTCCCACATTTCGAGAAACCAAACGAAACCAAACCCAATATGCATTTAGGCGAACGTATAGACTAGGTGATATATCGCAAAGGATGAAGCACTTTGCGCATGCGCGGTTACCGTACCTTGGCTTCATGTTGTCGCTAATTTTTATATGCCCACTCTGTGACAGAGCTTTGTCCGTCGCGTGGGTCATCGTTCCCGCGAGGATATTAATATTAACAACTCGGAAAGCTGTGCAAACAAAACCCGGTTATTCAGTCCCTAGAAGAATCTATGCTGCAAGGCAGCCTTGGGCATCGATATTTTATTTCCCCCTTCTCATCATGCCTTCCGACGCTGATAACATGTCCACTGAAAAGTTGAGAGCAATGAGGATTAGTACTTTTTGTTTTAAGCCGATAATTCATGCAGACAACGGATTCACTGCAATCAAGTGGGTACGTTACTGCCTTGAAGTACACAGTAAAAGCAAGATAGACAAAAAAAAAAAAGGAAAAAAACCGAAGAGAAGCCGAGAGAAGCGTAGACACCACACGTGGGGCGAAGCCTGCTTCCAGGGTGAAGAGGAAAAAAACCCGAGAAGGTTCCGGCGTATAGATTAAATTGCTCTCTCACAAATGAAACAATACAGTGAACGGCGTTACATCAGACGGAGTATACACGGTACGAACTAACCCCAGAAAGGAAAAAAAATCGAATCATCTGTAACCCAAAGAAACCCGATGCCCGATCTCCTAGACAAGAAAATCCCGGAAAGATAGACGGAAAAGTAAAAGAAAAGCGCGTAAGATGACAGGCAGGAGTGGGCGAAAAGGGTTGCTGCTCGAAAATCAATAAACCTCATACCCTAACAACCGTCAGAGAGAAACGGGCTTGGAGGCATATAAGTCTCGCGCATGCGCAGTTAGCCGCAGAAGCTGTAGGCGCGGTTCGCGTCGTCTAAGTGTACACTATACACTGTACACTCAGCGAAAAAAAAAAAAAAGCAGTCGACTACACGCAAGCCCGTTTTCTGGGTGCTTTCTATTAATTCATTTTTTTTCTCCTCGGGTGTGTGCTACGCTGGTGGAAGAGCGTTCTCGTGTTTCGCGTCTCGGCGTTTTAACGCTGTGCCTCAATTTTTCGCCATTTCTTTCTTTGTATTCTTCCACGCTTCCTATTAGCGCTGGTGTCTGCCCTGATTTAATTTTGCTGCATCTATAGAACGCTTTTCTTTCGCTGTTTTAGAGCTATTTACTTCAAATGTTCGCGTATCCGTTCTGTCTATGTCACTCACTCGCGATAGACAGTGTGTGATATAAAATTTTGTAATTCCTTTTTTTTTTTTGCTGGGGCATTCCCATTTTCTAGCTTTTGATGACAATAAGGAGAAAAAAAGAAGATAACTTCACTCCTATCTATAAAAAAGATAATGCCAAATTGTATGTATTGGCAAGTCTTGACGTGCACAGTTACCGGTTATCTAATAGAGTCACTATAAAGTTGCAAGGAATAATCCGCCGGGGTAGCTTAGAGGAAAGGCTGTCATGCTGTACGCCTCGGTGGAACAGTGGTTACGTGCTCGGCTACTGACCCGGAGGTCGTGGGTTCGGTCCCAGCCACGGCGGTCGCATTTCGATGGAGGCAAAATGTTGGAGGCCCATGTACTGTGCGATGTCAGTGCACGTTAAAGCACACCAGGTGGTCAAAATTTCCTGAGCCCTCCACTGCGGCGTCCCTCATAATCATATCCGTGGTTTTGGGACGTAACACCCCAGATATTATTATAAGCTGTCGTGCTGCTAAGCTCGAGGAAGCGGGTTCGATTCCCGTCTCCGGCAGTCGCATCTCCGAAGAGGGCTAATTGCGCGAACATCAGTGCACTTTGGTATAGGTGCACATTGAAGAACTTCAAAGTGGTCAAAATTTATTTAAAGTGCCCCCCCCCCCCCCCCCCCCACTAGGGCATTCCTAATCATCGTATCACTCGTTTAGTGAATAAAGTCACGTACATATATATATATATATATATATATATATTATATTAACAGCGACGCTGTTCTTGGTCAAGCCTTTCATGTCCGCGATCTGTGGTAACGCAGGTGGGCATCATAAACGGGTATGCGCCACAGACATTGGGTGAATCCCACTGCTCACTACCGGTCCACTAAATATGAAGGCAACAGTTAGCCCAACAAACGGGTATGTGCCACAGAAATCAGTGCGGCCAATCAGGAAAAATCTGTGCGGCCAATCAGGAAACTATCATCATCATAAACGTGTATGTGCCATAGAAATTGAGTACATCCCACTACACACAACTTCCACTAACAAGGAAAAAGGCAACAGTTGACCCAACAAATGGCGTGAGCGTTGCCATAGTCTCACCACTGTCACGTGATACTTTGCGGTTATGAAAGGTGGTGGCTACACTACCACCTCAAAGCTTAACAAAGAGTGTTTAATTAAGACAGTGATGCAACATATCTGAAGGACTTGCAAAACATAGAAATGCGTTAGCCTGACGAAGGGAACGCCACCAGCTTCGATGTTTCATCGGCGCCCGCGAAGTGGAGCTGATTGAATTGCTCGTTGCAACTAATGCGGTGCTTGCGAAGTATTGTGGTCTTCAAACACGAAAATCTCGGCCGAAATTTCCAAAAGACAGTGATCGAAAGGCGAACAAATTTCAGCAAATTCTAAGTAACCAGCTATAATGGGTTTAGAGGAACTGTATTTAGTTGATTCACCTTGTCCGCTTAACCCAAAAGCGCATCCCCGCCACAAAACAGCACTGCGCTTCCGTAAATAGTCTGTCGCGTTGGCTGGTCGGCTATTTGGCTTACGGGGTTTAACGTCCCAAAGTAACTCGGGCTATGAAAGACACCGTAGTGGAGGGCTTCGCATCATTTCCACCGCCGTGGGTTCCCTTGTTAATCTTTACAGAACCAGTGTGGTGGGTAGTGGGATTTGGTCCAATTTCTGTGACACACACGCGCTATAAAAGTTTCACAGCAGAGATTATGTGCTTGTGATTAGCCGTGTGTCGTAGATGGAAATTTATCTTTATCATGAACCAGCAGGCACTCAATCACCATCCAACCACTCGGTACCATGGAACGGGAAAAAAAGAAGTGGAGCTCAGCCAGTCTGACTAAAGGAATATTTAATTTGCACTTAGGGCTCCCTCAGACTCCCCAAAGTTTTCCTCAACCGGGCTCACTCGGAATCATCAAAATTGTTCTCAACCGGACTCACTCGGACTCAACCTCACCATTATATTACCATTATATTACTCACCCGGCCTCCCTCAGACTGAGATCAAGCTGTGAGTCTGGGTCTGAATGAGTCTGGGTGAGTAATATTCTGGTGAGTTTCAATCCGAGGCAGTCTATTTCAGAAAAAAATCACGCCATATCCACGAAGTGAATGATGATGATGAGTGGGCGAAGCTCGATCGTTTTCATCCATGGCAGAAAGAGAATGTGTGGTCTCGAACGCGCTTATACTTCATGGTCATCAGCGTCATCGTCATCGTTATCACGTGTAGTGGGTACATTCCACTATACTGGAACGCGCTTATACTTCATCGTTATCACGTGTAGTGGGTACATTCCACTATACTGCGCCATCGTCATCTTTATCACGTGGAGTGGGTACATTCCACTATACGTGGCTATCTACCTACCTACCTACTACTACTACTACAACTACTACTACTACAACAACTACAGAGGAGGGACAGACCCACACCCTTAGGAGCTTCGCCCCGAAAATTTTATTAGTATGAGTCCGAGTGGGTGAGGTTGAGGAAAATTTTGGAATGTAGAGTCCGAGGGAGCACTAAGCGCAAGACTGTAGGATTGGGCGTGTCGGTACATGATTAAGAATTCAAATCAGCGCAACCGGCAGGAGGGGGACAGAGGAGAGGATATAGAGCGCTGATATAGCGCTCTATATCCTTGAATTTCTTGAATATATTTCTTGAATGAGTCTGAGTGAGCTCCAGATTTTTTGCCGACGTATATAAAAGCTCGGTACGGATGGTTAACAAGAGAAGTTGAAACGTCCCACCAACTCTGCTTTGACACAGCCATGCGCGACTTGGCGCAAGCTGCGCGTATTCATTTACAGTGAAACCTCGGTGATACGAATCTCACGGGACCGCCAAAAATATTCGTATCATCCGAAATTCGTATCACCAGAAAACATGGAAAATTAGCATGCGACAAAAGAAAGCTGGCGTGCATTTTCATTTATTGTTTTTCAGGGCCACAGCAATGTCAGGAAAAACTCTGAATTATTGTCAGTCAAGTTTTTAGATGTCGGTAATCATACCAGCTCTCGTAAATATACGGCCCGTACGCGCATGTTTAATTAATGAACAAGGTGCATTGTGACCCGCGACAGCAGCAGCCCCTTCCAAGTTTTCGTATGCTTGTTTCGCATGACAGCGGAGTACTGCGACGAAAGTAACGAAAGAAGCGTTTTGACGCGATAGATCAAGGCCACAAAATTTCAGAACGGCGGTCCTACGTTATGATGTTGTTATCGCGTAGGTTCTGGGGATGTTTTTTGGGAGATTTACGGCCGTGCCACAAGTGCGACCTTAACAGACGCGCGTGTTGGCATTGTGAGGCCTGACTCCTTCGCCAAGACCGTCCTCGCCTTCTTTCGGTCCTCGTCGACCGTTCACAGGATGTCTGATTCACGAGGAAGGCACGTACAACGACAGCAGCCCGCGTCGACGTGTTAAAAAAAAAAAAAAAGAAAAGCATGCCGCCACTGTCTTCTGTAACCCGAACGCGAAGGCACACGGATACACATTAGAGCCTCAAAGATTCGCGCGCACAATCTCGCAGGCCGTGACGCGTCTCTGAAGGTTTATTCTGACCGTAAGAAAAGTTTTTTTTCTTGCACCGTGATTCTGACGACTTGGCGGTGCGGTGTGCATGCCTGCGCTTGTGTTCCCGCGCTCGCACGTGCTTGGCGCGTCTTCCGCGACAGCCCGGACAGCACCTCTTCGTACTTGGGCGGTAGCGTACGTTCGTATCAAACGTCACGGGGTGAAAATCGCTTCGCAACAACCGTACACTATTACATTGCAGGCCAATGGGCCTTGGCCGGGACCTAAGAAAAATTCGTATCACCCCGAAATTCGTATGAGCTGTGTTCGTATCACCGAGGTTTCACTGTATTTTTATTTTCGGTTCGGAAGGGTAGCGCAGATTGGGCAAGTTGGTATCGCGTGATGTTTTGGGCGTTCTCGCGCCGCTCATATTGAGTGAAGGAAAAACAATGATTGCTCACGGCTCGGAACTGCGTACACAAACCGCTTCATGACGACGAGGATAGGCATCACTTGTTGCTCGACTGTCCCAAGCACATCACACGTGCACACAGCGACTCGAACAGGAGCTTCACTTGCTGGACTTAGAGCGAACTTTCTCAGTAACGAATTAGCTAGGACCACGACGATGAAGCATAAATCGCAAAGGAAAGAAAAAAATGCTTCAACGTTATTTTTTTTTTTTGAAGACACTAGCATTTTTGATGACTATTGAGTGATCAAATGTGTGCATCATGCTTCTGTCAGGGCGGTGTTAAAAAAAGAATCATCTCCAACTCACCCAAAGCGGGATATATATATATATATATATATATATATATATATATATATATATATATATATATATATATATATATATATATATATATATATATATATTGTAGGGAAGAAGAATGCTACTCGAAAAGGCAGTGGGTACTAGTCAGAATATATATATGTATGTGTGTGTCATTTTTTCTAAATGCTAGTTTTATTTGACAGCCAAGTGCAAAAGGGTAGCCGTAGCCAGGAAATGACAACAACTCTACTGATATTTTATTTTTTATTAAAAAAAAAACAAAAACAAAACAAAAATACAACAGGGTAGCGCTCGCCGTGTTGTCTTTTACTGCTTGTCTTCATCGTTCGTATTTTTTTCATTTACTCAACTTCAGTTGCTCTAAAATGGCCAAAACATCGTGCTTCCTTCTTAATCTCCTTCCTTCCGAAGCCTTTCTTAGCCTCCGCTCAGCCCAAATCGTCAGAACGCCCCATTCCTTCAGCTGCGCTTCATCGGCAACTAACAGAACAATTCGCTTAGTTAACAGCGCCGCCGGACGCATTAGCAACGCCGACGGGAAAGTGATCCTTCGCAAATGGAATAGCAAGACAGGCAAGAAAAAAAACTAACAAACATACAGTTAAAAAAAAATGAACACGCCAAAAAAAAAAAAAGAAGCATCTGGCACACGTCACTTTCTAAGTGAAAGGACGCTAGAAGAAAAAGGGAAAGAGCCAGGGAGAATCAATGTAGGGGAAAGGGGAGATGTGATGGTTTGGAACGATCAGTTATCCGTAAAAGGAAAACAGCTAAAAGATATATATAGAGAGAGTATTATAAACAGGGCGACAGACGTGCCACGCGCGCCTCCGATGTAGACGCGACCTTGACTCGATTTTTTTTCTTTCAGATTCGACACCTTTTGTCGTTTGCTCGCACCATCCGCGGGTCCCTTTCGGCTGCAACGACGCGCCGGGAGGCAGCCTTTTTCTTCGCTTCGCTGTCGGGCAAGCAACAACGCCGGGCCGCCACCGCTGTCTGGGAAGCGCCTTGAATGGCGAGAATGATTATTGATGATGACGAACTGACGTGGCCCCCCCCCCCTCGTCATCCTAAACACATCGACGCCGGACGCCGCCGGCGCGTTGGAGCGTCCCGTACGCGCGACCAGCTTGTGGCGGCTCGTACGCTCACAGAGAGCGGCTGTTTCGTTCGCCGTAGCTGTATTGTATTTATAACTGTTGCGTCTGGCTCGCGCCTCGCGTAAGGCGCGAGCTACGCGCGCGAGTGAGCGAGCGAACGAGCCGGCAGTCGCGCGAAAAGGCGTTCGACTTCTTTTTTTCCCAAGGCGCGAGCGTCTGGAGGGCACGCGTTGTGCTCGTGATGCGCACCGCGGTGGTGCGAAAAAAAATATTAAAAAGAAAATGATTCCGGGTGTGAATGAAGAATGGCGGGTCGGTTGGACGACGAGGAAGATGAATTTCTTTGGCCCCGTAATGCGGAGAGGGAGGGGGTTTCTTCCGAAGGCATGTCGCCGCGTCGCATTCTTTTTTTTTTTTTTTGCGTGACGTCGGAGCTTCATTCTTGGTCTCTGTGCCGGTAGGTAAGTGCGTACGAGGCCAGCATCGCTTCCGCGTGCGAACCGGAAGAAGGGTAAGGAGTCCGGAAGGAAGCTTCCTCTAAGGAGTATCGAGCTTGGCGAGCTCAGAGCGGCATGCATGCGCGCGCCTCGGTTCGTTTTGTCGTAGTGGTCGTCGAAGGACCCAGAAACACTTTCAAGGGACACTATAGTGAAACAATGGATCGGTTCAGATAGATAAATTGTAGTCTGAGAAGTGTAATGTCGTGAATTTCACCGTCATAGCATTATTAATGGCGAATAAAATCAAGGTCACAGTCATCATCATCATCAGCCTAACTACGCCCACTGCAGGGCAAAGGCCTCTCCCATGTTCCGCCAATCAACCCAGTCCTGTGCTTTCTGCTGCCACGTTATACCTGCAAACTTCTTAATCTCATCTGCCCACCTCACTTTCTGTCTCCCTCTCACGCGTTTGCCTTGTCTTGGAATCCAGTCAGTTACCCTTAATGACCAGCGGTTATCCCGCCTACGCTCTACGTGCCCGGCCCATGTCCATTTCTTCTTCTTGATTTCAACTATGATATCCTTTAACCCCCGTTTGTTCCCTGATCCCACTCTGCTCTATTCCTGTCTCTTAAGGTTACACCTATCATCTTCCTTTCCATTGCTCGCTGCGTCGTCGTCAATTTAAGTTCAACCCTCTTTGTGAGCCTCCAGGTTTCTGCTCCGTAGGTGAGTACCGGTAAGGTCAAAGTATCAACCTTAAATATTGCGCCAAAATATCCGCGCGCTACGTCACGGCAGGAGAGCACCTAACTGGGCTGGTTGGTGGTGGTGGACGAATCAGCGCTCTCGTCGGTCGTTCTTTCTCCGTCCTGTGTCCAGCGCTGTTTGTTCCCAGTACGTCACAGATTTCAAAGCTTATCTTTCGTATTTTGGCCGCATTGGTTCGACTAAATTCCCTGAAACTTCATACGTTAATCGTACGGCCCCTTCAGAAGACAATGTACTTCATTTTTTACTGATCAGGAGCTAGGTAGGACCTAGTAGATGCCGTCAAAATTTATAACGTCGCGACGTTGGTGCAGGAATTTCAAGGTGATGTCACCAACGGACATTTTCTTTTCTTTTTCCGAGTTCTACCGGAAACGTCGGGTCCATTAGTTCTTGTAAAGTAAAAATGTTTTAGACTTTTAATCGCTACCTTGGTTGGTGTCCCCGTGTTTCAACGATAAATTCCTTCCAAGCCAGACAGAATTTCGTCGAATGTTCACCTTTCAATAATTTATTTCAGCGGTTTCACTCAGTGGTATGAGATACAGTGTTACGAACCCATTTATGAGCCACGAGGGTGATTTCCGTGTAAAACTCTCGTAGCGAATAATATCTGGGGTTTTACGTCCCCAAAACCATGATATGATTATAAGAGAGGCGCCGTAGTGGAGGGCTCCGGAAATTTCGACCGTCTGATGTTCTTTAACGTGCACTGACATCGCACAGTACATGGGCCTCTACCATTTCGCCTCCATCGAAATGTGACCGCCGTGGCCGGAATCGAACCCGCCACCTTCGGGTCAGCAGCCGAGCACCATAGCCACTGCTCCACAGCGGCTGAATTGCACGCTGTTAGAATATATTTATTACACCATCAAATAAGCGGGATCCCTGTTGGCTCTTTTTTTTTCTTTTTTCTGCCTACAGGTTGTAGCGTAGACAAGCTTTTCAATGAAAAAAAAAAGATGCATAAAAGAAAAAAATACATCCATGACTTGCAATGTGTGTGTCAACAGAATTCGTTTCCTGGCAACAAATTCTTTCCGGGAGAACTTACGATCCCGTTCAGTTATTCGCTGTCGTGACGTGAAGATTTTGTCGTTGTTTGCGGTGTTGTCAGATTGTAAGTTGCTAATGCGATAAAAAAAAGGGGGGGGGGGACCCTTAAGCTTCGCCTTTAAGAGTTGAACGCGATAGCGATATCCTGTCCCTAGTGCGTACTTCAATTACTTAGTGCATACTATGCAATGGGTAGCATGGTTTAAACCACGAGCAATTATGAGAGGGAAATGTTTTCGAACTTGCTATGCACCCACTACGTGGTGTTAAGGGAATACGCGCAGTAACGTGTGTGCCTATTGTAATGGGTGGCCGGCTTTGAACCACGATGTCATTATGATATTCACATGTTCTGACGCCCGATGGCAATGTACGCTTGTACCACGCAATATTACTGCGATATTACATGTTGTATTGTGACGCCTGTATACAGGACGCGTGTGTTTGTAAAGCATGAAAGTTATTTTCACTGCACTTCCAAGCAGAGGAAGTTATTTTAAATGTAATTCCAAGCAGAAGCGTGGCTGTGTGGTAGAACACCTGCTTGCCACGCAGACGGCCTGGGTTCGATCTTCACTCGGACCCGGAAATTTTTATTATTTATTTTATTTGCATCTTTCTCGATTTTTCGGTCACGGACAAGATGATGATTTTTCGCTCACAACCAACGACGCCGGAATTTCTGCGAAACGAGCTCTTTAACGCTATCGCGTTAAAATGCCTTTTTCCATTTCGTCTCCGTTTGAGACAGTAGCCAACCTAATATTCACAACCGTAACGTACTGCAAACGAAACCCTTCAAAACAAAGCCGTCAGGCCACCCATAGTCAGCTGGAAAGTGTGTACTTTCGCGAAACAACTCGCAAAACGACGACAACCAACCAACAAAAAAAAAAAAAAACTTATCCGAATGCATAAAATGTAGAGCGCCGTGCCAGTTCTTCCCCGAAAGTCGGGCAGCGAGATATGACGGTAGCGCTGAAAAATAAGGGGAAAAAAAAAAAGGTGAGCCGACAAACACGGTACAAAGGAGCCTTTGAGCTGCCCGGGCGGAGCGAAAAGTTGAAAACTCTGAAGTTAAAAAAAAAAAAAAAACGTATGAAGCAAGAATGCCTCCCTGAGGAGTGAATATAAATGGGGCTGTGTATCGGCAGCGTACCTGGCAGAATTTTGACGTTCGACCTTGAGACGTCGGCTTCGGTTCGCTTCTTTCCCTCGCGTTGCGTTATTCGTTTGTTTTTTATAAATTTTACTTTCTCCATATCTGGGACTCAACGTATTTCCGAAAATTTCGCTCGCCAGTTTTCCGAACTGGCGCTTCAGCGATTCTGCTTTGTACTACGCATATGTTTCAACGGTTCGTCTCTTCTTGCGCGTCATCGTTTTCGTCATTTTAATACAAAAGCTTCCGATTACAAACAAACTGGGGTTTCGGGAGCTGGTATTTATTTTTTCTTCGCTCCACATTAGAGAGAAGTACTGGTTCAACTGTTGTAAAGAAACAATGAATTATGGCTTATACTTATCTTATATGTCTTTATATGTCTTTATCTTATAACTTGTCAAATCTTATCTTGTCAAATCTTATCAATAACTTATCTTATACCCTTCCACGTTTACTAAATAGGTTACATTACGAATCATTTGGCCCTGTTTTGTTACTCAAGCAATGAAATTAGATTTTTCTCATCGGAAAATGGCTAAATGAAATGTATAGACATAACATGTATTATTGGTGCGTTAATGTAAACTGTACTATATTGTTCAATTAATACTATATTCTGTTCTGTAATGTTAGTTCTGTTTAAAAAAGTTCGTTTCATTTTTTTTTTTACTTTGCTGTGGTGTTATCTGTCACTTTATATTTGTGTTAGAGTAGATTGTCTAATCTTTTTCTACATTGCAATGCATCCTTTACTGTGTTCTGAAAACAAATATTGTAGACCATACGCTATGTGCAATGTATCCATCATGTATTACCTACATACTCTGCCGTGCCTAAGAACAAAGAGGGTAGGGACCTCTGTCAAGCTGTAATCGCGGCTTTTATTCCCGCCTCCTCCTTTGCCAAAGGTAAGGAAATAAAGATTCATTTAATTTGATTTGATTTGATAATAATAATAAAGAAGCGCTACTAAAGTAAAAAGAATAAAAACTAGTGAGGGCCAAAGCATGTAGCTCCACTAACGTGAAACCTGGGGAGGGGCGAAGAATGCAGTGTTTTGAGAGAGATTTCTTTAATGAGGCACTAGCGGTGCCAATCCTGAAACCAGGCATGTAGGGAAGGGTGTTTCCAGCTCCACTAACGTCTTCGGAAAACTGCGCCAGAATGCAGCTTCTTTTTTTCTTCTTCTTCCCTACATGCCCTGGTTTCAGTTCCCTACGGCATGTAGGGAAGGGTGTTTCCGCTCCACTGACGTCTTCGGAAAACTGCGCTAGAATGCAGCTTCTTTTCTTCTTCTTCTTCTTCTTCTCCCCTACATGCCCTGGTTTCAGTTCCCTACTGCATGTAGGGAAGGGTGTTTCAGCTCCGCTAACGTCTTCGGAAAACTGCGCCAGAATGCAGCTTCTTTTCTTCTTCTTCTTCTTCTCCCCTACATGCCCTGGTTTCAGTTCCCTACTGCATGTAGGGAAGGGTGTTTCAGCGCCACTAACGTCTTCGGAAAACTGCGCCAGAATGCAGCTTTTTTTCCTTCTTCTTCTTCCCTACATGCTCTGGTTTCAGTTCCCTACTGCATGTAGGGAAGGGTGTTTCAGCTCCGCTAACGTCTTCGTAAAACTGCGCCAGAATGCAGCTTCTTTTCTTCTTCTTCTTCTTCTCCCCTACATGCCCTGGTTTCAGTTCCCTACTGCATGTAGGGAAGGGTGTTTCAGCTCCGCTAACGTCTTCGTAAAACTGCGCCAGAATGCAGCTTCTTTTTCTTCTTCTTCTTCTTCTCCCCTACATGCCCTGGTTTCAGTTCCCTACTGCATGTAGGGAAGGGTGTTTCAGCTCCGCTAACGTCTTCGGAAAACTGCGCCAGAATGCAGCTACGTGAATATTTCCACATATACAAGGAGGAAGGCTCACAGCCTTATGCTATCCCTTACAAAAATAGATTCAGACAACCTATAGACCGTCTAAAAATAAATTTACACAGACTATAGACTGTATAAATCTATTTTTGTAAGGGATAAGGTGAAATCGTGTTACGGAACGCAGCAAAATAATTAGTCGAATGTCGTGCAACAGCTCGTCGTAGCAGGCTGCTGCACTGCACAGAAGATAGAGTCATTGTACTTATGCATAGGAAATACCAGCAATTAAATCGTATACATTCATTCAGGTATAATTACAGGTACGCCACCAGTTAAATGTGTCATTCTGATCAAAAGTCATTTTGACAAGTTCGAACAAATAAAGAAAGTATGCTTAATGAGGGCAAACATATTTCTGGCTGTAAATCACGCCCTCAAAGCAACTATCCGTTGAGGCACGACTGTCCGCAACACGATAACTACCAGCTGTCTCGATAGCGATACGTTTTTTATCGGCATAGAGTTGAAGAGCTCGTTTGTAGAAATACCGGTGTCGGCGTCTTTGTTTGTCGGCGGAAATTCGAGGTAGATGCAAATAAAGGTAAGAGCCAGAGAGCGCTTGCACTTTGGCTTTCCACCGCTTAGGTCTCCACCGAGTGTGCGTGTGCGTGCGTGCGTGTGTGTGTGTGTGTGTGTGTGTGCGCGCGTGTGTGTGTGTGCGCGCGTGCGTGCGTGCTGCGCGCGTGCGTGCGTGCGTACCTGCGTGTACGTGTGTGTTTGTGTGTGTATGTGGATATCGCTATCGCGTTCCACACTTAAAGGTGAAACTTAAAGATCCCCCCAATTTTAAAGCCATTGTGAGCGCGTCAGCGGCAGCCTTAAAAGCCAATTCATTGCTATATGCGCTGGAACGAGCAAACAGCAGTGCACCAATGCGCATGCGTGGTCGACGAGCTGTCTCGAAGTGCGGTATGCAGGTCGTGTCTATTCTCACGGCACAAACAGAACGACAGCTAAACGAGTGCCCAGTTGTGCTGCACTTCGTGGAATTACTAACAGCGCAAGAGAGTTGCAATACAGATAGTGCAAGAAAAGGACACTTTACACGCCACCACTGAAACAGCAACTTGTACACTGTCAATTTTTATGAAAGGGAACACGCGAGCGCGTGGCCTGAGCGCTCCGGCGGCTGCTTGCAGCACGTTCAAGCGGGAGCGAAAGAAACCACAGCCTCTTTTCGCGTCATCTAGTGGCGAGCGAAACAACGCAAGATTGCAATCTTGCCGCCGGTTCCATATCATCAATGAATGGTTGTTTTGCTCGCCACTAGATGACGCGAAACGAGGCTGTGGCTGTTCTCGCTCCCGCTTGAACGCGCTGCAAGCAGCCGCCGAAGCGCGCAGGCCACGCGCTCGCGTGTTCCCTTTCATTAAAAATTGACAGTGTACATCTTGACAAGCGCAAAGGAATATTCACACAAGGAAGAGACCCTCAAACAAAACGAGTGCTAGTATTAACTGAAAGTTTACTGACGCAAAACGATGGCAATACACATACATGCGCAGAACCCACGAAGAGGGGCGGACGGCGCTGCTAACACAGATAACTGCAACGTCGCTTCTGATAAGCTTTTCCCGTGGCACGCGATGCCTGTGAAGGATGTGCTCATACATTTGGCGCCCGTACTGTTAACGTGTCACTTCCTTGTGTGATTGTTGCTTTGTGGCAGGTTAAGATGCACAAGTACATTTACCACCAACATCTGTTACCACCGACTGTGCGTTGAAACAGCAGCCACGACGTGACTGCCTCGAAAACATCCCGTGAACGTCAACATAGGCTTGCGCAGAATCGTCCATTTGGGGAGGAGGAAGAAGGTGGCGGGGGGGGGGGGGGGGGGGGCAAAACTCCACAGCAGTCTCCGCCACCACCACCCCACAATCTCCCGATAGGCCGAGGCTAAAAGAAACCCCCCCCCTTCCCCCCTTTGTGCGCACGCCTGTGAACTTCAAGCTGAGTTCAATCTACTGCAGCACTTCGTTGCACCGCCTATTTGCCCCCCAAACTAACAAGACGAACGATCGCGAACTGTGGACATCAGAACGGGCAAAACGGTAACATTCGTTTTTCGTTATTCTGTTTCCTTTTTTCTTCCTGGCCTGGAGTGAAAAAAAAAAAAGTTTGTTCTGTACTGCAGCGGCAACCATACATACGGTTAGTTGAATGCCGTAGAAAAAAATATAAGTGAAAAAAGAAAACTTCGAAAGAAAAGAAACATGCGGAACGAAGGGGAAACTGTATTAAGGACGCGACCGAACAGCGTAAGCGCAGAAAGTAAATTCGGGAAAATGATTCTTCCTAAAAGGGAAGGCCAGTGCCGAGACTAGGGACAGGGAAGACAAAAAACGAAACATTTTTTGACGGAAAAGGGTTCGAAAGGGGTAAAAAGAGGTAGAAAAACGGGAGGCAGTTTCCCACTTTTTTTCTCTCTCTCTCTTTCTACCCCTGTGTTTCGCCTCCCTAAAGAGCTCAGTGAGTTGAATCCAACGAAGGAGGGAGACGCACTAGCTGTTACAACGGCGCGCGCAATGTCAGAGACAGCGGCGGCGCGGAGGTGAAGGCGGTCGGCCAACGGCAGGCTGGGATTGAGCGTGCGCCACGCGCGCGGAGTTTTTTGACGATGAGAAATGAGCTGCATGATGAATGATGCCACCCATCTCCCGATATACGCGGCGATCCATCGCCCCCCGAGTCTCCCCCCACCCAGAAAAGCCCCGAACTGGCGCTCCATTTTTGGGGAGAAAAGTGCGGCGTCCGTGTCCTTTCCAAGCCCGACCTTCCGCAATATCGCGGCAACCCCTCCCACCCCGGTACAAACGCAAGCCTGTACGCACGACGCGCACAGGGAAGGTTTCCAGCGCGAGTCGCAAGACGGTTACGGCGCCGCCACCGTATAGTCGTCAAAAAACTGCGGAAAACGAATCGCCCCGCACCGCCCACGCCACGGAGGAGCAAACCGAACCACGCACGCACAGAGACAGACGTTCCGCGAGATGAGCTGCGGGCGAAGGCCCGGCCTGCACCACACAACACAGACAGACGCGAGCATAGAATTCGCTCGTGCTGATCGAACGCATTACTTACCGTAGGATACGCGCGCGCGCGTATGTTGGGGATGTTCTCAATCGCGCGCTTTTTGTATCGGGATCAAAACGTTTGTGCGTTCGGGGCGAGCGTTCATACGGAGCGGACGATACGCTCCGTGCGCGTTAGAGCGGTGATGCCGTTTCTCTATCTGAAGCCGGCGGAAAAGACGTTTCTTGAGGGACGGGAGAAGAAAGGAGGATGGTGGGGTGGGGGGGGGGGGGGCGGGGGGGTCGTCTTTGGATGCGATTTGCGGGCTTCCCTGCTGTAGCGATCCGGTCGGACTGCGGTGGTTCCATCAAAACGCGCGCGCTTTTAGCGGAGCCCGCTTCGGTGTCGCGAGGCGATAAAAGTTTGACCCGTTTAGTTTCTGGGGAGCAGGGAACAGTGTGCGCGCGTGTTGGAGACGGCACCGCATCGGTCGACCCGATCGAAGCTTTACGTCTCGCGTTTTGCGCGTTAGCAATATACATCGTATTTGTTCAGCCCCCAATGGGAGCTACAAAACTGGCCCGCTTTTTCAGTGGCGGCGCTCGCGCGAATGGGCGGCGCGCGATCTTTGTCTGGACGTCGTAAGTAAATATATGATTGTTCGTAGCGATAAGAGAAAAGAAGTTTACGAGGAAGTCTTATGGAAGTCATTCGGGCCCGAAAGAAGAAGCTTATGGATACAGCGCGTGGAGCTGTGACGTCAGAAACTAAGTTGCGCAGTAGCGACGCTTCGAAGGAGGAGTAATGAACTTTATGTCGGCGAACGTTTACAGCGATTGGACGGCTGGTACGTTGCGGAACTCAGAGGGTCTAGTTCCGCACTAATACCATTAGAGGAAACGCAGGCACTTAGGTCATTCTAAATTATTTCTACAAAAAAAAAAAATGGGAGATGCATCAATTCGTGGAACCTTGTTTGTTGTTATTGTAAGTTTCATTTTATACGTTCTACGTTTAATTTTTTAACAGCAAAGTTGTTTAGGCTGGCCGTAGTTTGTGTGGCCTGCAAGAAAACTATCATCATGGTAAACGCATATGCGCCACAGAAATTGGGTAAATCCTACTGCTCACCACTGGTCCACTAAAAATGAAGAAGGCAACAATTAGCCCAGCAACAAATGGCTGCGAAGCGAGGGCGGCAAGCCGAAGACCCCGAGTACGTACAACAAGAAACTACTAGGGAACGGAAAATGCAACGGCGGCTGCGAGAAGACCCCGAAGCAATGCAAGGGCTTCGCAAACGACGGTGTTCCCGTAGATCTATGAGTGGTGTGAACGCTTGGTTTCGGCGCGTGTTTCCGTCTCGGGACTTTGGACATCCGTGTCGTCTCTGTGACTGTCTGCGGTTTAACTCGGATCTCTCTGCGCTGAGAATCAACGTAGAAACAGCCTAGCGTCACGTGGCTAAAGCCTAGCAACAACCTAGAAGCAACCTGCATCGCGTAGCTAGAGCCTAAGCAACAAGATTAGTCCTCAGAATCGTTCAGTTTCATTGTTTCAAGACTTGCGCGGCTTTGTGAAACCTTCGCCTTTTTTCAGTTTCTAATGAGTGAGTGATTGAAACAACTTCGTTCGGTCCACGTTATACGCAAGCAATCTCAACGTCACCTGGCTAGGCCCAGTCGGGGACCATAAGATTAATTGAACATAATTTAACTCAGCGCAAGATGACGCGGAACACAAGAGAAGAAGGAACAGACACAGCGCTGACTCGCAACTGAATGCTTTTGGAGAGTACACGTGGGGTCTTCAGGTTGTTTCTTTTTTCTTTGGTCAAGATGTCAGCTGACCTGCCGTTTTCCTGTTTTAGTGTGGTCACATGGGTGGGAGGGTTGAAGTGTTCTTTTCTTTCGTTCATGTTTTCCAAATAAACATTCAGTTGCGAGTCAGCGCTGTGTCTGTCCCTTCTTCTCTTGTGTTCCGCGTCATCTTGCGCTGAGTTAAATTATGTTCAAGTACAGTTACCAACTGGCCCAGCTTTCAGTCCTTCTACCATAAGATTAAACCTGAAGGCCTTCTCTCGGACCCTCCGGACGGTCAGGATTTGAGATGTCTATCCTGGGCCTTAAGAAGTTACGTAATTTCCTCTTTAGTAAAAGAGGTGCTGGCAGACGCGTAGCCCCACAGCCTATCTTCGAAATCCGCATAACCACCACACTGGGAGCAGCTTGGGAAACCGTTCGGGGTACATTGTGTGCAGTGGCGTAGTGCTCGAGTAAGTGCTTGTTTGTAGAAGTCTAAGAGTGACAGCCCTGGTGCTGCACAGCTAGGAGTGCGGCAGAGGTAAGGGGCCTTCTTGATCAGGGGCGGGGCCAGCGGGGGGGCACGGGGGAGCTGGAGCTCCCCCCTAAATTTTCGCCTGCCCCCCCCCCCCCCCTTGCCTCTCCAAAAGCAAACATATTCCAAACACAAAGCCTAAATTCCCCGCCTCCCTTAGCCCCCCCTAAAGGAACTCACTTGTCTTGAGTGCCCCCCCCCCCCCCCCCCCCCCCACCATAGTAAAAAAATCCTGGCCCGCCCCTGTTCTTGATAAATAATAACAATGATAATTGATGTGGTTGAACGCCCCAAGACCAAGATATAGTCATGAGGGACGCTGTAGTGGAGGGCTCCCGAAATTTCGACCACGTGGGGTTCTTTAACGTGCACCTAAATTTAAGCCCACGGGCCACCAGCATTTTCGCCTCCATCGAAAATGCGGCCGCCACGGCAGGGATTCGATCCCGCGACCTGCGGGTCTGCAGTTGAACACCATAGCCACTATATCACCGCGGCGGGTTCCTTCTTGAGAGATAATGATGAAGTATTTTGTTAAGCTCACGTGGATAAGAAGTCCTCGCGCACATGCCATGATCGCGGTGAATCGTTGCGCATGGTATTTGATATTTTCGCGAAATATGATCAAGCTTTCATAGCGCAACCTGGTTTAGAACCAAAAGGAGTGAGTTTAGGAAATTTCTCGTACAGGCCCCCATACCTAAACTCAGTCCCACTCACAGTGTCAATCACGCCGATGTCCGAGTTGGTCATTTTGGGGTTTAGCTCAAACACTAGACAAGAGACAAACGGGAGGACGTAGACGCCTCTCGTTTGTCTCTCGTCTAGTGTTTGCGCTAAGCCCCAGTATGACTGACTTGTTCCATCTCGCCCAACGAGCAACCTTGTTGAGTTATAGTCCGAGTTGGCCTCAATGATCTTCGTAGTAAAATATGGCCGAGGGAGCCGCGTACAAAAATATGCATTGGTGGAGAAGAAATGCGGGTCGGACAAAAGTGAGGACGAATGAGTGATGAAGGGAATCGCGAGATGAAAAAAAGAAAAAAACCGAGGTCGAGGGAAAAGACTGAGATGTGCGCTGCGAAGGCGACCGAAGGTCATTTATAGAAACCGGCAACCGAGGGGACGCGTGGTTCCCCGGCCGTCCGTGCTTCCCACATGGCGATGGCTCGAAATGGACAACGCGGCTGCTTCCCCCCACTGAAAGCTGTACTCTCCGCATTACTCGGTGCTTCGTGCAAACACGCTCGGTGCCTAATGGTTTTTAACGGCTTTTATATCGCGCGCGCAGCAGACACGCACCCAGAGTGACTGACTGACCCTGGACTGCTCGTCAGACACGAGTTTCCCTTCGCCCAACGACTCCCCCCCCCCCTTACGCCCCCCACCCAACATTGCCCCCTCCTACACCTCCCACGCTTCCACAGTGGGGTACGAGGTGCAACTGTTCCGCAAGAGGTGGCGAAAAGAGTTCAGAGTTCATTTTTTTTTTCTAAAGGCCCCGAGCTAGCTCTTTAGTATGTCCCTCGAGAAATAACTGAAAAAAAAAAGAAAGAATTTTCTATTTCTAAGGTCTCGCGTTTGACGTAGCAAGGCCAGCTGGATTAGGCGTGAAAGGAGAAAAACTGGAGTTAATGGTGTTGTCTTTTTCTTTTCCTTCCACACCCGTTACGTATACAAGTCAACTCGCGCTCTCTGAGAAGCGGACGACTACTGGGGTATCTGAAGGATTCCATTCATATCCGGTTGAAATTGATACTAATAATAAAGCAATAGTATTGAATGTTCGTCTTGTTTGTAAGGCAGCATGCTTGGTACAGCTCGAAAACGAAGATGGTGTAAAACTGAAGAGAAACGGACGAGCGCTGACCCACAACTGCGATAATCTTCATTTGAAGAACTCATGATGGTAAGATCAAAAAAAGCGTATTAACATGCGCTGAAGGGTTACAAAAGTTTCTTTTAAAAAAAAAGCTCCTTAACAAAGTCTCCTAAAATGTTCCCTTTCTTCAACCTTTTCAACATTTATGCGCAATGTTGATACGTTTTTTTTTCCTTCGTGTGTTCTACAAATAATTTTTTTTTTTTCATTTGCGAGTCAGCGCTCGTCCGTGCCCCTTCTGTTTTACACGGTCTTCGTCGTTCTCGCGCTGTACCTAAACGGGCTAACGATAAAGTGCGCACTTTCGAGAACACCAAACCGGTCCACTTAAAACCTTTGTGTCACGGTGTTTTTTTAAGCAATACTGACTTTTTATAAAAATCCTATGACAGTAAGGCTCCTGTCGTTTTCGCACACGAACTCCACTCCGAGGTGGAAATACTTTGCCGCAGTTGACGTGACACTGTTGCGACTAATGAACAAAAATTCGTTAATTAACATTTTAATTACTCACTTGAGGGCAGGTGTTTATATTAGAAAGTTGTAGTGCGTGCAAATTTATGGCATACCTGTTTCTCAGAACTCGAAAAAGTTGCACGTAGTTCGAGATATTCATCATCGAACTTGACGGGCGAAAACGAAACAGACCGCGTGAGGCGCGATCAGTTTTGTCTGACTACCTTTAAGGAGACACTTTAACTCCCTTTTGGTTGCCATGACTCTCCGACGAGGGTGCATTTTACAAAAAGAGTTCACGTGACTCCTTAAGGACAGTCATATGTACGTGGCAAGTCAGGAATCATAAAAAAGTGTCAAATTAACGCTTTCTTTTTTCTTTTTCTGAGAGTGTAGCACTCCCCGCACTATATTTTAGGGTGGATGTACCTTAGGCGCGATCAGTTTTGTTTGACTACCTTTAAGGAGACACTTCAACTCCCTCTTGGTTGTCATGACTCTCCGACGAGGGTGTAAGGATTTACAGAGAGAGTTGACGTGACTCCTCAAGGAGAGTCATATGTACGTGGCATGTCAGGACTCATAAAAAAGTGTCAAAGGACCGCTTTCTTTTTTCTTTTTCTGAGAGTGTAACACTCCCCGCACCATATTTTAGGGGCGAAGTACCTTAGGCGCGATCAGTTTTGTTTGACTACCTTTAAAGAGACACTATAACTCCCTTTTGGTTGCCATGACTCTCAGACGAGGGTGTAATTATTTACAAAGAGAGTTGACGTGACTCCTTAAGGAGAGTCATATGTACGTGGCATGTCAGGACTCATAAAAAAGTGTCAAAGGACCACTTTCTTTTTTTTCTTTTTCTGAGAGTGTAACACTCCCCGCACCATATTTTAGGGGCGAAGTACCTTAGGCACGATCAGTTGTGTTTGACTACCTTTAAAGATACACTTTAACTCCCTCTTGGTTGTCATGACTCTCCGACGAGGGTGTAATGATTTACAAAAAGAGTTCACGTGACTCCTTAAGGAGAGCCATATGTACGTGGCATGTCAGGACTCATAAAAAGTGTCAAAGGACCACATTCTGTTTTTTTTTAAATGCGAAGCATTTCTTAGCGAACTTCGGCGACTTTGAGCGTATCTATCTATCTATCTATCTATCTATCTATCTATCTATCTATCTATCTATCTATCTATCTATCTATCTATCTATCTATCTATCTATCTATCTATCTATCTATCTATCTATCTATCTATCTATCTATCTATCTATCTATCTATCTATCTATCTATCTATCTATCTATCTATCTATCTATCTATCTATCTATCTATCTATCTAGCCGCCTACGACTTTGTGCTCCCCTGGCCGTATCGTTAATGGGATTTATACCAAATTTGGTATGGCATAACATGACTGTATGACGAACATAAATGGCTGGTCATATCATGAAAATCATGACTAACTTGTCATGAAAAGTATGATTTACATGCCTACGCTTATGGCGCGCTCGCGGCCGTTTCGTTAGCTTGATATACACCAAATTTGGGATTGAGTGACATGACTGTATGACGAACATAAATGACAAGTGGTAATATGAAAATCATGACTTCATGAGCGACATGACTTACATTCCACGCTCATGGACACGCTCACGGCCGTTTCGTTAGCTTCATATACACCACAATTTGGTATTGAGTGACATGACTGTATAACGAACATAAGTGGCAGGTGGTAATATGGAAATCTTGGCGTGCATGTCATCTAAAATGCCATTTACATGCCCCGCTCCTGGTGCGCTTGCATCCAGTTCTCTAGCTTGACATACACCAAAATTGGTATATCGCGACGTGACTGTATGACGAACACAAATGAGAGGTCGTAACATGTCAAACATCACATGCAAATTATGTAAAGCATGATTCGCTCCTTCCCTGGCTTCTTCGCATTACATCGATTCCCACAGTGCGTGGGATCTGCCGACTTTTTTTTTCTGAGAGTGTAACACTCCCCGCACCATAATTTAAGGGTGAAGTACCTTAGGGTTTCGCTTGTCGGCGTGTCATGTCGTCGTTGCGGTCCATCATGAACGGGTTTCCGCCACATAAATTGTGTAAATCCTACTACTCGCCACTGGTCCATACTTTACATAATACGATTAAAGGTTCGTCGTTACTGCCTAAAACATTATCTTTGGTTTAACAGCGGTGTCGCAATCCCCGACGAAATTTACCAAGGCTCTTGAGTTTCGTATCCGAAACCAGAGACACAAGCGGGTGTCTCTACGGTAAAGTCACCTCTTTGAAACACCACTTCTTGAAACATATCTGCAAAGTGATGATGCGTTAGCGGACCGGTGGCGAGTAAAGCAGTGAAGAGTAAAGCTGTTGCTGTGGGAAACACCGGCGCACACGGCATCCTTCGCCCCTCCCCAGGTTTCACGTTAGTGGAGCTGAAACACCCTTCCCTACGTGCCCCTTTTTTCATGGCCATTTCGTCATCCTTCAACCCTCCTCAATGACATTGAAAAAATGCATACAACTTCAGCTATGTACGCCGTCCCTGTAAAAAAAATAATAATATTTTGGAGCTGATAACAGTACATCTCTCCCATGAAGGCCTCGCAATCGTATTTTTTGCCGCTGTAGGCTTGACAAATGGTTCCAATTAACGCGTCCTCGCACGGAGATGATACGTGCACGTTTAGAATGGCTTCAGTTTTATTTAGACGTTTCATTTCTCGACAAAGCAATCCGCACGAACGAATGCGTTAACACAACGGTGCTACCAAACTTGATGATGTCGTCCCAACGCGAACGGACTGGGAGGCGGGCCTGCTCAGCGACCAGGAACTTGGCCAGGCCAGGCCAGGACTCTACCTGGTATTGCAAGGGAGCTGATCCACTAAGGTCTGGTTTCCCGAACAACCTCCCTAAATGACAGTTAAGGCGAAAGCCTTTAATGTCTCATGCTCACGTCCGTCCGTCCGTCCCTCCGTGTCTGTCCGTCCGAGCCCTGGCATGGTGCCAGGTGGCCGCCGGGGCGCGCAAGTGGAAGCCGGTCGCGTCGGACTCTACAGCGCTCGCGCTTTGCTTGCGTAGCGTCGCTGTGCCCAGCGTTTCCAATCATGCAAGGAGGGAGACGCGCGCATCGCGTTCCATTCTGACCGACCCCGTCTCAATGGACACAGGCGTTCGCGGAACACACTTTGGAATTTACAAGTGCCCGTCAATTTAAACGCTGGAACGCGGATGGCGTCTGCACGATGCGCAAAGCGCGAGAAAATACGAAGGCATGCGAACGGAGGCAGATTAGTCTCGCGTCTCGCTGCGATTCGCGGTAAAAATTAAAAAAGAAAACGCGCTCACATTCACTTTGTGTGCCATCCCACTGAGAGTGTAAAAATTACACCATCTCCCGCTACAGGGAACCATGTGTAGATGTGAAGCAGCGGGCGCTCACGCTTACACTCGCGGCGGCGTTGACGCTGGCGCTCATCGCAGCGTTGCGCAGGAGAGAAAACTGCGGAGGCGCAAAGCACGCAGTGATGGAGCGGTGTTTCCTACTGGAACATGCCAATCGCTGCTAATGGGCAATGAGAGACAGAAGACTCCGACTGGACACAGAGACCCGCAGTCCGCTTTTAGTTAACGCGCACGCTGCGAATTTTTATTGTTCAACAACGCACAGGAGAAATCTCCCAACGGCACCACCTTGCAGGTCAAGATCCATTGCCATATATACGGGGTGGCCAGTGAACGGTTGTGCAGCGCGAGCAGTCGGTTTTTTCAACCAAGAAACTCGCTAGCAGACGCTGCCTGCGTCGGTGTCGCGAGGCGAGAGAGGGGGGGAGCGTAGGAGAGGAGAGAGAGGGGGGGACGCGCATGCGCAGTGGGAGTGTGGACGCTGCGGGCAGGGATGCTTAGAGGAGAGAGGGGGGGGAGCGTAGGAGGGGAGAGAGGAGGGGAGGCGCATGGGCAGTGAGGGTGTGGTTGCCGCGGGGAGGGATGCCTAGAGGAGAGAGAGGGGAAAGGAGGTTTTTTATTTTCATTTTTGAAAGGGTTTGCGCATGCGCAGTAAGGGGGGTCATGCGGCACACCACCACCACCACCACCGGATTAAGCTTCGCCATAAGATGCTTCACATCTAAAAAAGACATGGCGTAGTCAGTCGAATGGCCGCAAGCTTTCGCCGAACCCTATAGTGGAAAGAGGGCCACGCAAGAGCGCGCAAAAGTGCTTTTAGATGTGAAGCATCTTATGGCGAAGCTTAATCCGGTGGTGGTGGTGGTGTGCCGGCGTGACCACCCTTACTGCGCATGCGCAAACCCTTTCAAAGAAATAAAAATAAAAAACCTCCTCTCCCACTCTCTCTCCTCTAGGCATCCCTCCCCGCGGCAACCACACCCTCACTGCGCATGCGCCTCCCCTCCTCTCTCCCCTCTTGCGCTCCCCCCTCTCTCATCTAGGCATCCCTGCCCGCGGCGTCCACACTCCCACTGCGCATGCGCGTCCCCCCTCTCTCTCCTCTCCTACGGTCCCCCCTCTCTCCTATAGGCATACCTGCCCGCGGCGTCCACACTCCCACTGCGCATGCGCGTCCCCCCCTCTCCCCCTCTCCTACGCACCCCCTCCTGTCTCGCCTCGCGAGCCGACGCCGGCAGCGCCTGCTAGCGAGTTTCTAGGTTGAAAAAACCGACTGCTCGCGCTGAACAACCGTTCACTGGCCACCCCGTATATATGGCAATGGATCTTGACCTCCAAGGTGGTGCCGGTGGGAGATTTCTCCTGTGCGTTGTTGAACAATAAAAATTCGCAGCGTGCGCGTTAACTAAAAGCGGAGTGCGGGTCTCTGTGTCCAGTCGGAGTATTCTGTCTCTCATTGCCCATTAGCAGCGATTGGCATGTTCCAGTAGGAAACACTGCTCCATCACTGCCTGCTTTGCGCATCCCCAGTTTTCTCTCCTGCGCAACGCTGCGATGAGCGCCAGCGTCAACGCCGCAGCCAGTGTAAGCGTTAGCGCCCGCTGCTTCGCATCCACACATGGTTCCCTTTAGCGGGAGATGGTGTAATTTTTTTTGTTGCCCCCGATAGAGCTGCACTCATTTGAACTGTTGTTACCAGTATGGTATAAATTTCCCGGTGTGAGATTATCTCTGCGCATTTGAAGACTGTCGGTACCGAGATGGCATACTACTCACGCATAGAAAAACCAGGATATGATTATGAGAGACGCCGCAGCAGAGGGCTCCGGAAATTTCGACCACCTGGGGTTTCATTAACGTGCACCTAAATCTGAGTACACGGGCCTCATGCATTATCGCCTCCATCGAAAATACGGCCGCTGCGGTCGGTATTCGATCCCACGACCTGCGGGTCGGCAGTCGAGCACCATAACAGGCCACCGCGACGGGTCCACCCATAGTAGATTACAAATGGTGCTCTAAAGCGTTCACCTTTTGTTCTGAACACAGAAGCGTCTGTCGACTGACTCTCTTAGTATGGACGGCTCACGTGCTCTCCCATTGACTAGTACGTACAGCCGTCACTTTTATGAAAGGGAACACGCGAGCGCGTGGCCCGCGCGCTCCGGCGGCTGCTTGCAGCGCGTTCAAGCGGGAGCGAGAGCAACCACAGCCTCTTTTAGCGTCATCTAGTGGCGAGCAAAACAACCAGTCATTGGCGACATGGAACCGGCGGCAAGAATGCAGCCCCATCCCCCCTTCAAGGCGATTACGCAAGACGCCGCGCATCTTGTGGTTGCTCTCGCTCCCGCTTGTGGTTGCTCTCGCTGCTGTGGTTGCTCTCGCTCCCGCTTGAACGCGCTGCAAGCAGCCGCCGGAGCGCGCGGGCCACGCGCTCGCGTGTTCCCTTTCATAAAAATGACAGCTGTACACTGAGTACCTTAAATCGTTCACTTTTTCTTCTAACCACAGACAGTTCGTGGCGTGAAACGATGGAATAAACACTATTTTATAAACAATCCTTCCCACAGATCATTCGAGACGGCTTGTCGATCTACTAGAGTGCTCAAAATCATTTCTAATGTTTCTAAACACACAAAGAGGACAGCATTAGCTGAATAATATGGTTATGTTGGGGACTGCAGTAAAGTACACGTTACTCGAATCACATTTTCGGACGCAGGCCTTAGATCAGGGTTTTCAAGTTCACTTCAGGTAACGGGCCGTTATGAAAGTTATCCTCCCGATGGGTCGGGATGATGAAGGTTGAAGCGGGGAGTTGAGTTTTTGCAAAATGTCAGTTACTGTTGCCATTTGAAAGAAGGGCGTTTCCTATATATGGGTCAGTTTTGAAGCGGATTGAGCGTAATGTTTCAGAGAAACGTATCGCTATTCATCTCCTGAATGACTGAAATCGGGACGCCGATTTTGAAATGTAGAGTTTCTTGTTCTACGGTTATATTTTAACGCATGGTGAACGGATTGCATTCTTTACGAAAAGGATGCTTCGGACCTGTTGCTTCTGTATCGCAAGTTTACATGCGTACTCAGAAAAATTTAAAAAGGCTCGTTTTTAAAGCGTACAGGGTATGTGATCGTGGCGCAATGGATAGCGTGCCCTGCAACTCTTGTCGTGGACCTCGAGGTCGTAGGTTCGACTCCCGTTGACGGAACTTATTTTCTTTGTCTTCTGATCATGTGTATTTTTTCGACGTCATTTCCGTGACGGAGCTACGTCACTCGAATCTTGGTGGACCCCGGCATAAAACACTTTCATGTTTTAAAAAAAATGGGCTGAAGACAGTCATGTGCACTGATGGCCGCTAGCGAAAGGTCCGCGGGTTGCGTGTTTGAGAACCCCGCCTTAGATGCTTTATCAAACGCGAAAACCGGCCACCGGCTCCATCACGAGTGCTGCAAAAAATTATCACGCTATGACGTCGCCATATAACGTCACAGAACGCCAAGCTTTGTGGCGTCACATGAGGGCAACTTCGCGCGACATCTTCGATTGGTCAAAGGTGGGGCCGATCACAGAGGCCCTGCAAAACCAGGTCAGGTGCAGAAATCTTCCAGTGCCTCCGATCACGGAGGCAGTGCAAGACCACGTTAGGTGCAGACAGCTTTAGGAGGTGGGCGGTGGTGGATCAATACATCGAATGAGTAGAAAAAGAAGAACATGGCTTTCGCCTTCGCGTCGTCTTAGGCGAATGCATAAGGGAACCCTGCGGAGCACTTTAAGGGCCCGGGCTGTCGTATTCTGTCGTCGCTTGGCGTAACGGAGGCAAAACCACGTATAAAAAAAAGTTAAGGCAGCTTTGCACTGGGGGTGCCAAGCCTGAAGGAAGTGTGGAGCTGGGCAGCCTTCTTTGTTTCTGTTCGGTTTTCTTCTTCTGTCCTCCTCTCTTTCTTTTTTTCCTGTTTTCTTTGCTGTGCTTTTTTCCTCTCTTTATTTCTGTTTAATTCTTCCTCTCTCTTTACCTATGTCTTCTCTTTCTTGCTCGTTCTGTTTTTCTTCCTTCTTTTTTTTTTACATTTCTCTCTCTCTTTCAAGTTGGCGCTTCCTTCCACTTTTTTTTTCTATTCTCATTCGTGGTTTGGCTACGTTACGCCTAGCGACGACAGCATACGACAGCCCGGGCCACTAAAGTGTTCCACAAGTATCAGCATCAAGACACTCCAAGAACAAGAGGAAGAAGACTTCTCCTGGGCGTGAGCCCGCGCTCAGATGGCTATGCTATTCGTGGTTTAGCCTGGTTTACGCCAAGCGACTACGACAGCATACGATCACAGCATACCTCAGCATACCACAGCATAATACAGAATACGGCAGCCCGGCCCCCTCGAAGTACTCCGCACTTAACAGAAAAAAAGATTAAAAAAAAAAAGAAAAGAGGACGCAAGCGAGAAATAGAAAGAGAAAAAAGAAAGGGAAAAAAATTGGAAGAAAAGTAGAAAGAACAAGCAAGAGAAAGAAACAGATAAAAAGAGAGGAAGAAATAAAAAGAAATAAAGGGATAAAGACAGAAAGAATGAAAAACAGAAAAAGAAAGAAAGAGAAAATTGAAGAGAAACAAAAAAAAAAGGCTGCCCAGCTCCGCCCTTCATTCAGTCTTGGCATCCCTAGTCCGAAGATGCCTTAACTTTTTTTTTTCTTTTTTAAACACTGCAAAAGTGATTCCTTCGACGTCACAAAATGTGTGGAAGAGCAGCTTACCTCTCTCTCATAACAGCGTACATAGTACTCTCAATCGTCAAACATTCTATCATAAACACTGCCTATGACTTTCCCGGAGTAAAGTACGTAGAAATCTAAACCAATACCTTTTGTTCTATACTCACTACGTCAGTACGACCTGATATACCCGTGTAGGAACAGCGTACAGCTCTCTCATAGTAGAGCACATAGTACTCTAGATCATCTGTCTGCTTTGTAAACGCCCATCGAATGACATTTCAGAACTCTTTAGCATAGGTCGGCAAAACTTGTGGAGCTCACTCAGACTCACTCATGAAATATATTTTGCGCTCAGGGCTCAATCAGACTCAGACTCACCAAAATTTTCCTGAGCCGGACTCACTCGGACTCACACTCACCAAAATTTCATTCAACCGGACTCACTCGGACTCAAATCACCAAAATATTACTCAGCCGGACTCACTCAGACTCACGGCTCGATCTGAGTCTGAGTGAGTCCGAGTGAGTCGGCTCATGAGTGAGTTCGCCGACCTATGTTCTTTAGGGACTTACCCGTCGTGGAAGCCTAGTGGTTATGGGACTTGAATGCTGACCCGAAGGTCACGGGATCGAAGCCCGTCTGCAGGGGCCGCATTTTGCTCGATGCCCGTGTACGTCGATGTACAGACGGGTCCACTGTTAAAGGTAACACTTGCTTGCAGGGCTTGTCCAGATGTTGCTCTCTTGCAAAAGCATAGGGGCTTAGATTTGCATACATTGCATTGCATTGAATTGATAGTTGTGACTTCTTTTGACAGAATAGCGACATGCACGAACAATTCTTCGAAGTCCACTTGCGGTTAGAGGGCCAGAAATATGAAGGGTGCTCACTCTTCGAGTGTTCCCTTTAACAGTGGTCCGTACATGGCCTCGAGCATTGTACACGATGTACAATGCTCGAGGCCCGTGTACTTGGATTTAGGTGCACGTGTTAAAGGACCCCAGGTGGTCGAAGTTTCCGGAGCCCTCCACTACGGCGCCTCCCCATAGTCATATCATGGTTTTTGGACATAAAGCCACAGATATTATACAGAACTTCTCAATGACAGCTGTGCCATACTAGAGTACGCAGTACTCCCGATAGTTTACGTTTTAAGTGCGGAGAACTTTAGAGGAGGCAGGCGGGCGTATGCTGTCGTCGTCGCTTGGCGTAAAGCAGGCAAGATCCCACATATAGCTGAGCCAGCTGTAGCACATTGAGCGCGCGCTCGGGCCAAGGGGATGTCTCCTTCCTCTTGTTCTTCGAGCGCCTTGATGATGAGATAAAGTGCGGAAAATTACTACTATGGCTAGGGAAATACAACACAAACCACGTATAAAAATTGGAAGTGGAAGCAAGCAAGGAATAGAAAGAGAGAAAAAGACAGGAAAAAAATAGGAAGAAAAATATAAATAAATGGAAATAAAGAGAGAAAAACACAGAAGAAACTGAAAGCGAGAACAGGAAAGAAAGAGAGAAGGAAAGAATGAGAAAACCGAAGAGAAACAAAGAAGGCTGCCCAACTCTGCACCTCCTTCGGGCTTGGTCACCACTAGTGCGAAGCTTCCTAATTATAAGTTTCTAAACACCGCTCCCATGGCAGAGTACGCGGCACTTTAAATCGTTGACCATATGCTCTAAACAATAACGTACGTAGTTCCTCGTCGCCAGCAGCTGTGTAAATGAAAAGGGACAACTTAGCGCTCCCCCCGTAGTAGATTACTATCCGAGTCAAATGAAACACGAACAGCGGCAAGCATTTTGAGCGGTATTGTGCCTGCTGTCCAGTCATCACTGCAGACAGTTGCGCACATCAGCATTGGCAGCACTGCACGATCCTTCAATATTTTCCGCTTTTGTTCTAGTTCTGATATAGTGATAATGGTGGCCAGCGTGAGCGTGCATAGTGCTTCTGGTGGTTTCAATTTCGCTTTATTTTAGATTTATTTTTTCCCTCGAAATATCAGAAGCGGAACAGAAGCGAAAATATCGCACTATTGTGGAATGGCGCTGTGCTTCCAAGCCGGATGTGCACTCGTGTCGATGGTGTTGACTAGCCGGCGCGAACTGAATACCATTGCTAATGCTTGCCGCTGTTCGCGCATCATTTGGCGCCGATAGTACGTTAATACTCTCAATCGTCCCTTATTTGTCTAAGCCCGCACGTGTACGTGGGTTATCGTAATTTACAGATAATTTTAATGGACAGCTGCGCGTAGTTCTCCGATAGTACAGGGCACTGTGCTCCAAATCGCGCCCATCATTTTCTAAGTAAATTTGAACGTCCGGGATAACATAAGCGAGGCTGCATGCAGCTCTTACAGTCTGCAGTTACATTTTTTATGTACAGTGAGTAATAATCGAAGCTGCAGTAGGGTTTGTTGACCCCACTTGAATTGATGCCGTTCTTTACAAGTACAAAAACAGTTCATTTTCGGGCCCTCTGTCTTAGATCATTACAAGCCGATGGCGACAATACGTTGCGTACTGACGCAACTAGAAAATACGTAATTAGGAGAAGGCAGGGGCAGCGCCATGGACAGGTACGGCGGAGCACCCCCCCCCCCCCCTCCAGTAGCACACAGTCATTACGCAACACATAATTAAGTCTCACGGTACGGCTCCGCGGCTACTACCTGTTCTGAGCACACGCGGCGCGAACTCCATATTTCCTCCGCTAGCAATAACGACGTCCTCTCGCCGAATCGTCGTATTACGGCACAGTGAGGAGAATACATTTGCGCCATCTCCAGCTCCTCCGTAGCTACGCGCATTGTTCATTGTGTCGCGAGACACATACATACGCCTGCATCGTGCACCAGACACTCAGCTCTGATCGGTTTTCTTTCGGAATTGGTGACATCGGTGTACGGGACGCCGGTGGTATACTTTCGCATCATCCGAGTTCCCGCGAAAGTGGACCCGTAACAGGAGCGCGTGGTGTAGGCTATGTGTAGACAACGCGCTCTTTTCCACCTGCTCGCATGACCAGCCCGGCGACGTCTCCGTTGACCAAATGGTACACGCTTCAAGTATCTCGAACGGTTGCTCTCGAAGAAATCCGAGACAAGCTATCGGTCAAATGCCGTCGCTCAGAGGGAGGAAAATTCTGACGTCAAAATTTGCGTACATGGATTCAGAACGGCGCGACTATTTAGACGAAAAGACTACCGACTTCTGACCACAGCGCTTGTGTTCGTGTGATCCATGCATCCGTACCGTTCAAAACCCATGCATCCGTACCAACTCGCCCAGTTGTCAGTGCTATACTTAAATGGGTACTGACACAAAAACTTTGGCGTCGCGTTTTTTTTTGCTGCAATGTGTTGCTGGGGGCCTGTTAGTCATAACACGGCACCTCGTTTGCTGCAGCGCGCGACAGATATTTAATTACAGGCTCCTCATTGCCGACCAGTTTCAGTTTCGGTTTGAGAGAGCTCGAAAAACGACAAGCCGCCGGGTGCAACTATCACCACCTAGCGTGCGCAGCTCTCGATAACGTCAGCACACAGAACTGTGACGCACTTCCGCACGGTCCGCATCAAGAAGTCCTTTCGAATAGGAAACGGGACAGCAGTGTGGCCAAACACAAAACTTTCAACGCGTGCGCCGCGGCCACGGACTCGCGACCAGCCGCCGAGAAGTACAGACTGCTGGAACAAACGCGGCAAAAGAAAAATGGCGGTATGACGTCATCATAACTTGTTGCAGCGTGGTCACGTGAGGGAAGTAGGGGGGGTCACCAAGGGTCACCTCTGATGGTGTCAGTAGCGCGAGGGGAGTCGATCGCTCACGCAAACTTCAAAATTAATTTAAAATACCTTCCAAGCTATATTCGCTGTTGATATTTTGCAGATGATATACACATGTTCACGGGAATCGAACCCGCAGGCTGTCTCGGCCGCGAAATTTTGTGTCAGTACCCCTTTAACGTGAAAATTCGCATAAAAGCACGGGCTGATACGTATTTCACATTGAATGAAATCTCAAAGCAATACAAGAAAGTCGTGTGGTCTCTTGTGTATTCGCTTACGACGACTCGAGTGATATTTTTCTTCTCAGTTGTTTGTATTGATGTGCCACCCCAACTCCCCGAAAGAATTCTGCACCTGACGCGGTCTTGCAGAGCCTTCAGGATAGGCCCACCTTTCATTAAGCGACGACGTCATATGATTACGTCATCATGTGGCGTTGTGGAACGTGACGTAACGATGACGTCACGATATTTGGCGATCTGTGAAGTCATGATGGCGCGGTCACGCGGTGATTTGTGCACCGTTCGTGTTGTCGCCGACGCTGAGGCCATCGCCGACGGTCCTTTGTCTTTTCTTTTTTTTATTGAAATGATGAAATAGGAGAGGTTGGTGCCATTATGGTGGCACCGACTACTCCTTCTCGCTTAGCAGACAAAATATGTAGTAAGAAAAATAATAAGGGCACAAAATGCAATACAGTAGAACACACGATGTGAAAATACAGCACAGCCGAACATCACATGACAGTTCAGGTAAGTCTAATAGGTTCATATGTACACAAGTGTTGTATCACAAGTTCAGATATGAAAAGTCAGTTCACATGTAGAAGGTCAAACTCAAATATTCTGTATTGCTTGACAAACACAGCAAAACACAGTGAGACCAGGGGCGTAGCCAGAAATTTTTTTCGGTGGGGTGGGGGGCACCTCATTGATTTTGGGGCGGGCACCTCCTTGAAATGGTCATTTTTCGCTCTGTATGCCATGGCGAAAAAAAATTTCGGGGGGGGGGGCATGTGCCCGGTGGGCCACCCCCTGGCTACGCCACTGACTTGAGACATACGATTACACATAAGATCAAACGCACAATCACAATATTACACATTTCCTTTATTATGAAGGGGAAGGCGACATCGTGTACAGTAGGTCAATATCTCCATAAAATATTTGATGCTTCGAGAAACTTCTTGAAGGCGACAAGCGCTCTTTTCTAAAGACCTGCCGTTGTCCATGGACCTAGTATTTTCTTCACTGTGAAAGGCCTTTCTATCTAAAAGTAGTCTCGTTCGATGAGGCTCTTGCCTTGATATACGCTGCGTGCACGTTTATAGTGCGTTTTGTCCCGCGTGTTCCGTTGCACTAAGAGAGAGAAAAATTCACCGGTGATTGCGACACTGCCTAATGTGAATTCCGAGCGCAGCTTCATGTTGGGGCAAGGCAAACTGTGTTTGAAGTTTTGGTCTTTCCGCAAGGCATCGACTACGCCAGAAATCATAATTTTTCTGAAGTAGGACAGCACCCGCTACGCCATAAGCCAGGTACCCGCTAAACATGTGTAAGGTATTGTGTGCACTTTGTTGATGCTGCACGTGGCTGATGACGGTGAATAATTATGGCTGATCACTTTGCAGTGGGTGGGAAGCATTAACCACACACTCGTTGCGCAATAAGCATTGTGTGACGCCTCGTTGATACTTTACTCTTATGCCGCGCTATATTACACAAGTTAACGCGATTTCTTGCTCGACATGACGCCTGCATAGGGTCTGTTTTGCAAATGAGTTTCCAGCACCAGGGTTGCCGTTGGTGGCTACTTTGCGCCAAATTGGCTACTTTTGGACCCCGTTGGCGACGAAAATTTCCAGTTGGCGCCATGGCTCTTTTTTAAACTTGTGGTTTTACTTATTCAAAATGATTTTATTTATTCATCAATAGTACATATTCTGCTGATAGTACCGCTTCTGTTCTATTTGGCTAGAAATTCGGCGATAATATCAAATGGCATGGCTACTTTGGTTACTTTTGGCGTGGGAGTTCTGGCGCCTTTTCATGTCCACCCAACGGCAACC